>JAGXCT010034139.1:0-24688 GCA_022495035.1 Philopotamus ludificatus
ACTGATTTTTGTGAAAAAAATAAACCGTGAAGCGGTTAAGGGTTAAAGATTGTTCTAAGTTGGGATCATAAGTAATAAAATGCTGTTCCATACAAACGCAAATTCCAAACTCTCGTGAATTAAAGCAGACGTTATTTTGTTAAATTTTACCATTTAATTAATTTTTTACCCCATCGGTCATTGGTTATTGTAATAATAAAATGATGTCCTTTTATGGTATTGGTCAATTACATTAACCGGTTTGTCATGAGTGCAGACGGGTAGGGTTAACACACATCTAAGCAAGTGCTCTACGTTTTACACCTCTACGCAGTTACAGATTGATTTAAGTAGCCCCATTTCAGCGTTTCCATTGTCATTTCGACGCCCTTTTGGAGTCTGTTCGGCATGTTCCACTGCATAGGCCAGGAATCGGTCTAGTGGAAGCATCTCTGCTGGGTGCAGGAAGAACTGCAACCACTCGGATTGTTCCCTCTACATCTAGACTCGTACCATAGTAGCTGTGTCAGTGAGTACGTAGCTGTTCTGACTTGAGTCTCCTAGGTGCTTGTGTCTGAACATAAACTGTCTTGTATAATCTGTTTGGCATCATTTGTTTGGCAGGAAAACGAGATACTACAAAGACTGTTGTGGTGTTAATGTACACTCAATTTTGTGTAAAAATATAGTATTAGTTCATTTAAACTGACCGTATTATTTCAAAACCGTGTAAAAAAAAGAGAGTTTAATGTATTACTATTAAATTAAAACGTATATTAATATAACTAGTCTTTAGTATTCTTTTTCCCTTCAAATTCTTCAAAAACTTTTTCTGCCATCTTATCCGTTTCGTCCGATTCAATTTGTTCCACTGATAATACCTCTGGAATATAAAACTGCATCATATTTTGTACCTGAAATATTAAAAAACAGAAGATGTAAACATTTGTATAATTATATTAAAGTCAGCTATAACGCTACCAACAATTTCTACTTAAAGTCTCTAATTTTATTTATGGTGTTTTTCGTTGTCCTGGTGCAAGATGATGCAGTGTCTATTGATCAGTTTTGGTTGAGTTTAATCGTGTTTTGTCTTTAATCTCTTGAGTAATATAAATGAGCGATCCTCTCGAAGCCAACACAAGATAACATTTTCTGGAGGTAATCCAATTTGGGCATGTTTGTAGTGGTTGTCCTTTGTTTACCATTGGCTTATGCGTTTCTTAGTGTCATATACTATCCACTTCTCGTCTTCCGTATTAATGCTCTTCAAAAAAGTCGTATTTTTAGTCCTGTCGGATGAGATGTGCATGCTGCATCCGAATTACTGACGTTAGCTCGTGCAGCTAATGCTGATGATGCTAATGATGCCGATACACAGTTGAATGAGTTGATCTAAGTTTCTCTAATGCATCAATGGAGAGGCCTGGTTTAATCTCCAACAAATCGCGTAGAACATTGATATACAGTGTTTTAGGCTTCCGACGATCTGGTTCATCCAGCAACCAAAATAGCGCCATCGAAACTGGGCAAACCATTCTCTGCATGATCGTCCGGCAACGCGATATCCACCGGGCCTAAGCTTCCTCTAATCACCTCCCAAGCACCAGCAGAGGCACGCCCGTCTCAACCGTGAGGCCACGACTATGTTGTTTGTCCTCTAGGTTAGCTAGGCTCTTCAATACGAGTCAGGTCGCCAGGCATAAACGTGTAGAGCTGATTCGTAAATAATTTACCGTCTGATATGGTGCTACGGGTACCTCTGGCAGCACATCCGTCACCGAATTAGCATGGAAAGCGACCTGGGCTTCTCATAGTTCCGTAGAATCCACGGAATCGTGATTGTACCCAATCCCGATCGTGTCCACGTCTGATACCGACACCACTCAACTCAATAATAGCAACAAAAAGAAAGAATACAAGCCTGCCATTCAATTTTTAAAACATGGGACGAATATATTGGCTTCACTTATATTATGTGAATAATAATTGTTACGATATTAGATTAAACTTACACCATTTTTTAACGTAACGATAGAACTAGGACACGAACTACAAGAGCCTTGCATTTTTAATCGTAAAATGCCATCTTTGAAATCGACGAAGAGGACATCGCCACCGTCTTCTTGCACAGTCGGACGTATTCGAGTATCCAACAGTTCTTTGATCATTTGAACAATCTCGTCGTCATCTTCGTTAATTTCTAAAATATTTATTTAAATTATATTCGTATAGATTGATTTTAATATCGATGTCAATATAAAATAAATTATTACGAGTGTCGCTGGATGGTTGAGCATCAGTAAGAACGGGTAAGCCGCTAGCGAAGAAATCCATTATCGTAGCAAATATTTCGGGTTTTACAAGACGCCATTCGATTTCTTCGTTGAGCTTTGTAACCGTAATGAAATCCGGACCAAAAAATACTGATTTCACACCGTCAATACGGAATATCATTTTACCTATTAAATAAAAGATATAAGTTATAATATTTTATATAAAAAGAATATATTTATAAATTAGCATACCTAAAGGACTACAATATGCAGAGCTAGGATTCGGAAAATCCATTGTTTGTCCAGTTTCCAATACCTTTATGCCCGGAAGGAATTTTAAACTGTTTGGATTTGGAGTGTCCTGAGTTTGAATGAACATATTTCGCTTTTGATTGTTCAGAAAATTGTGATCATTTGTGTTTTTATAAAATTTATTATTGCTTATTATGGGACCCTCCGATATCCATCTATTTTGCTGGGAAATTAACCTGTAAATAATTTATCGAGTAGATGAATTAATGAAACAAATTGTACGCAATTGTATTATGTAATAGTCATGGCTTTAAATGATTGAAATATTAGAATAATTATAGTTATATACCTAATAGTTTGAAATGAACGCAACGCTACGTTCGTAAAGCTTCGAATCATGATGTGTGTGTGACAGTAACTGACGTCCGAGAACAGAACATAACCTATAACTGTCAAAACAATCGCAACGTTTGGTCGTAACGAATAATTTAACGAGCTTATTTTGTTAATTGCGCATTTACCGCCAGATTTTTTACGTGTATTTTGGATATACGTGTTTTTGTACTAAAAAATAGATTTGGTAAAATATGGTAATGAAAAAAATTACTTTACGCTTTCAAATGTAAGTTTTAATAAATGTTTCCAATAAGTGATCAAGGCGAACATGAAACGAAATATACTTTTTTTAATTTTTACTCTTTCGCAGCACTACCAAATATTTTACACACGAGCCGCTACCGATCATTGTATTATTAGACATATGCATTTGTTTTTAAATTAAAGAAAAATGATATATATCCAATTGGAATAGGGAGAATCAAAAGGGGTAAAAATTAAAAAAATGTTATTGCATTTTTTTAAATAATTTTATTGCAACTACGATTAATGTATCTCTACGACATACATTATACTCTCTAATAGAGTTTTACAGGTGGTCAACATTTTTTTCTCTTTGACATTCTTACAATATAATGATTATTTATAAAAATTCTATCTTATATATAAATTCTTGAATATATCTAAATTTATTTAAATACTCTACTTAATATAAAAATATATTGACTATATAAAATTACATAATATATAAGTTTGTTCCATAAGAAATTTATACAATATTTTATTTAGAAAAATATATTATACATAGATACACAAGTCAATGGCAGGATTTTATTGTATATTTGCATTTTTTTTTTAATAATTATCAATACTGTTCCCGATAATAGTATTTAAAAAAATATATAATGATTTGATTCATATTAGAAGGGTCTTGATTCACATATATTAGTTATTTGATTGTAACGAATTTATCTATAATATTTTTTTTATGATATGGTAGTGATATATTAATAACAAATTATGCATTATCAGAGATCATTGCAATGAATCTTATAATTCATAATTTAAAATTACCGATAGTGAATAAAATTACACACATTTGACTTAATTAATAGGACACTAAATTCATTATTTACTTAAATTATTTATATTAAAAAAAAATTGCACTAACAATTATGGTAACAAACACATTATTAATCAAATAAAAATTACATAGCACATGTCAAAGGTATTTTTTATATATTTAAATATTGGAAGATCCAATCCAGTCCAGTTAATATATTATTATTATTATTATTATTATAAGAAAAACGTTGTTTATATATTCAAGTCATGCAACAAATTAATGATGTAGTTTTAGAGTGATTGTTGTTAATGATTATTTTTGAAAAATGATCAGACTTTTATGATTTGATTCGTTTTTATGCGTTTGAATTCCGAAATGATGAAATAATTACGATAATTTTACATAGATCTCAAACTACTAATAAATATATTCGATATTAAATACATCTTAACAATCTTAATGTCATAGGATTCATTCTTTTGGCTAATTAAAATTAATTAATCGATAAAAAAATTATTATATATATATTACAAAATTTTACTGATACTTTCTACAGGCAGTGACTGAGTTTTGTTTCTTTACAAATTACGATGGAAATTACTTACAATGATTTTAATACGTAATATGACTTTTCGAAACGTAATGTAAGTATTACATTAGAAACATACAACTAACATTGAAGATAGGAATTAATAACTCTACCTATTTGGTACGATAACATTGGTAAAAATATATGGATTAATTGTCGAGATTGTCAGAATTAGGATAATATTTCATAAAAAATCTCTAAAAAAATAAAATAAAATATGTCTTCGATTCTAGTGGTTGTTGTTTGGGCTAGGGAATACAGCGGCATACACAACACGATGGAAACAGGAACCAATCCATGAAAATTCCTGCGCAATCTTCGTCGGGATTGTAGGCGAGCAGTCGATGCCATTTGTACTTTTGTTCGCAACCGCAATCTCCTGCACATCGATTGGTCTGAGTTTCTCTGAAAAATCGCATGAAAATCATTGAAATAAATTAAAATCGAATGAAACATTCCATTGAATACTCACGAACAGACTTCTTGATGGATAGCCTGTTCGAAATGCATCGTGTTAACAACGGCTCTAACTTTTCCAGCTGAATTCAATGCCCAGTAAGGAGTTATGATTTCCATCTTAGACTCACAAGCATCAATACTAAAAAAAAAACCAATATTTTAATACGTTCAGATTTTTTTTCATCAACTCATCTTTCTATCAATACCGTGAGCTATTTCCTCGAGAGTTCGGAAACGTGGAACCAGTGGGAAGTTGCCCAGGTCCATTGTTGTTACTCTGCCGTTTGTAGCGCTTATGTAAATGAGGCGGTTCAGGCACTCCGAGTGGGTCAGGAACTCCGGGGGCTTCCCTCCTGGACCATTCTTTGGTTGGCCGAAGAGGCGGAGCACCGTACTCCGTGTACACTGTGAAGTCGCCGTACATCCGCTTCATCAGCGCTTTGTTGTCGTCGATGAAGTTCTCTATGCGATCACTGAAACAATTTGACATAATAACATTTCATATGATAATTTATAAGGTAAACCGAAAAGAGATGACTATTTTTTTGTTGTGGCCTTTTTACATCAGTTTGTCACGACTGCCGTCGAGTAATCAGGTTAAATTTGATATCATTTTGAAGCTATATTAGTCTACAAGTTATATTTTTTTTATCCTAAGTAAAAGTCTCAAGGCTAGAGATAGAGGAGATATATAATATTTACATTTTTTTTATACTTATATCATTTGATAAAGTATTGAAATTAAAAGAAACTACCGAGATCAGCCGCGAAATGTATGGAGTCAATATGGCCAGATTGTGCGGCGCACACAGGCGCCAGAAGTTTAGATGTGTCGAGAGGTGCCGTTTGAAAAGGATCGGTAAAAAAAAGGTGAGTAACTTTCGCTAACAGATCTGAAACATAGGATAACTATCTGTTCGTCGCATTCGTTTAGATATGAGACCGATCGGATTCTGAGAAGGATTGTTACTGGCGATGAAACGTGGGTGCTGTCAGAGGCGAGCGGCCATATGGCCTGATTGTGCGGTGCACACAGGCGCCGGATAATTAGATTTTTATAAAATTAACATTAAATAATATACAGTTTTTTCACGTCAGATACACCTTTTTTCAAATCAAATGCATTCTTTTTCAAATCAAATACAACTTTTTACAAATCAAATGCACCTTTTTACAAATCAAATGCACCTTTTTAAAAATTAAACAAAACGTTTTCCCGCTAATTACGTTTTTTTTTTAAGTTCCCTCGAATATGTAAAAAAAACGCGTTCCACTGTATTTATGGAGTACCCCGAATTTACGTTTTCCCACTAATAACGTTTTTTTTTTAGTTCCTTCAAAAACGTAAAAAATAGGTTCTTAAGTATTTAGTACCTCGAATCTAACCCAGAGTTTACGTTTTTCCACTAATTACGTTTATTTTTGTCAGTTCCTTTAAAAACGGGTTCCACCGTATTTAGTACCTCGAATTTAAGTTTTCCCGGTAATTACATTTTTTTACCAATTCCTTCAAAAACGTAAAAAACGTGTTCCAAAGTGTTTAGTACCCCAAATTTAACCCCGAATTTACGTTTTCCCACTTATTACGTTTTTTTTACCAGTTCCCTCAAAAACGTAAAAAACGAGTATCCAATATATTTAGTACCCCGAAATTAAGTTTTCCCGCTAATTACGTTTGTGGCGCTAAGTGAAGCCCTGCACACAGGCGCCAGACACAACGCAAGGAGAAAAAACAATGGCTTTTTCATATTCAGTACCAGTTTCAACCCCTCCACGATCATCATTAACCTTGAATAAGATACTTTTTTATGTTTGGTGGGATATTTTAGACGTAATTCATTATGAATTATTAATATCTGGACATACAGTTTATTGTGCCCGATTAGAAAAATTGAAGGCGGAAAAAAATCAAGGAGCTGGATTCAGAAATTCTACAGCATCCACCGTATTAACCAGATATTGCGCCTTTAAATCATCATCTTTTAAACCTTTAAAACATTCACTTAAAAATAAAATATTTGCTTCAATAGAAGACGTAAAAAACGATTTATTTTTTGATAAAAAACCTCAACCATTTTACAAGAGAAAAATCTGAAGAAAGATTATAGAGAACAACGGAAATTATCTTGCAGAGTAATATTTGTATAGTGCTAGTTAAAATATAATAATAGTCATTACTTTCCGGCTTACCTTATATATTAACAATTTATACTTACATTGGATATGTGTTTCCAGCGGTTGGACAAAACAGTTGATGGTAACGTTTAACGCATGGCACACCGCGAATCAATTGACCTCTGACCTCAAGACCTAAGGCCACCGATAGAGCACTCCATAATATCTGAAAGAACAATTAGAAAGTTAGAATATTGTTTTTTTTTCCTCTTATTTTAATTTGGCAATACAATAGGCAATGTAACTATTATTAAAGTGCTAGGGAAGGTTGAAGCTGCAATAAAAATTGTCGCTTCAAATGGAAGAAACGGATTACAAATTAATTACAAGCTAAGTTAGAAGTCGGATAGGTGTCTGACTGAAAACTATGAATTCGGGGATTTTTTTTTATATATATGAACACTGGCCAGGGGGTATGTAAGAGGAATGCCATCTATGCCTATAAATTTTAATCAAACTAAAATAATATTAAAATTAACCAGTGTCATGATTTGACACTGGGGGGAATATTAGTATGAAAGACTTATTCGCCTTGCAACTTTATCGAATTTTTACATGGGTGAATGGCGCTATGGAATCTTTCTGTTATGCCATTTATCCATCGTGGTCAAATAAATAAATAAAAAGCTAACGCCATGCCGAATACTGCATTCCAGAAGTTTGGAGAAATCACTGTCATTAACGAATGATGTATCTGATGGATACTATTTTGAAGGAGACAAAACTGACAATTATGTAAAGATTTTACGAGAAAAAAAATGATGTTCAGATGTCAGGATTTTTAGATCACGGGAAACCAACTAGTTTTAGCAAAAAAAATCCTTTTCACTTTTTCAACACTGTTTTACATAAATAAATAAATGAAATCTTTTTATGCATCGATAAAGACCATCAAATTTTTATTAGAAAATTTATATAAAGTAACTAAAGTTACGAAATTAAAATGTCCAAAACCTGATGAACCTTTTAGAAATTTTCTAGTTTTCATCAGGGATTCGACTTCAAGTGAACCTTTATTTTTATTGTTTATTTATATATATATATATAACAATAACGTTAAAAAGCCTATTATTTCTAAAATGTATACTTAGAATGTTGATATACATATTTGCAATAATAAATAATAATACAGAATTCCTACAACACAGTTTATTCCCACAACAAATTTCAAGACAGACGAAATAAATGGCATACCCAAGAAAAAAATGTCGCATAAATATCGCATCTGAGATAAAAGTAACCGTTAAATGTTAATTCAGAGAGCAAGGATAGATCGATTTAAAAATATTTAATGTTTAAGACAAAAAAAACTATACTTTTCTAAATGAAAATCTTTTCACGGAAAGAAGCATTAATTAAAAAAATACTTATTCCAATAAAATGAAATATGTAAAAATTCCAGGCATAAGCAAACAACAAAAATTACTGAATAATACAATAGCCTAATGTAAAACTAAAGATAATGAGGAAGATTATTTTATGTTTTAATTAACATAAATGTATTAAAATGATTTATTGTTGTGTATACCTCATTTTTTAAAAACGTTTATTTTTTTAACAATTTTATTAGAAAATGATATCCATTGAGAAAATGAAGAAGTATTTATAAAGTATAATCTGATATCTGACTAAATAAGCCATTCTTTTTTAATTAAAAAAGCCATTAAAGCTATTAAAAAAATATGGTGAAATACTGACAGCACGTAGATGTCAGTTTTAGTTTCAAAGGTTCAAATTGGGAAATAGAAATTTAAAAGATGCACCTGAATCTGACCGATCCTCTTAATTTGGTCAGTTTGATAACATTTTGAAATCCCTTCTGGAGTCACATTCTCGATTATCCTTTGAAAAATTATCGCAGTGACTCAAATTTCCAAGGTCAAAAATAAATAGATTGGGAATTTGGACACCGCACGTATTATCTGAAGATAACAAAGAAGTGCGCAGAAACACGTACAATTCTTTATTGTCGAGACAAAGAATTCAAACCTTTTTTACACCAAATTGTAACTGGAGATGAGAAATGGATCGTTTACGATAACATAAGTCGAAAAAGGAAATGGTTTTTCGATCTTCCGATCCCTAAGTCTAGTTAAATACTTCAAAAAGTGATTTTGTCCATTTGGTAGGATGTTAAGAGGAACATAATTCATTATTAATTATTGAAACCGGGCGAAATAATTACTGTCAATAATTGGATAGATTTAACGATAATACAATAGAAAGAGAATAATTCTTCGCCACGGTAATAAAACAAAAATGACCCAAGAAAAGATTCAGGAGTTAAACTGAGAGATTTTGCCACACCCTTCATATTTTCGTATTATAACTGAAGTCGTAAACTACATTTAACCGATCCGTCACGGCGGCTCGAAAACATCGACTCTTTCACCAACTTTTTTGTTTGAAATTAATGTATGAAAATGTACCCCAAACATTTCAAGTAAAGAATTGATAAATCCTTTGACAATACCTTGACATTTGTTTTAAAAATGATTTTTTCTTAGAATAATAGTAGTTATTAATGATATGCTTCATAATTTGGAGTTTTTACTAATCAATGACGTGTTAGTGACGCACGCTCCCGGCTCGTCGCATGTGGTTCCACCACTTGCACAGCACGATGTTTTTTCTCACTCGCACTTGCACTTGCGCGATGTTTCTTCTCGTTCGCATCCGGACGGAGCGAAAAAAAACATCGCAACCATGCTAATGGAAAATATTATTATTGTTTTCATTTTTTTTTATCGAAATTGCAGACAATAAAGGTAAATTATAATTTATCTTTAGGCATTTTAGGACAAATGTTAGGCTATGTTAACGAGTATTTGGATTCAAAACCGGAAAGTTTATTAAAAAAGAATTTTAATTGCTACAAGAAGATGAAAAACAGTATCTAATAATGATGAAAATTATGTTTTATAAAAAAAATATGAAAAAACATAAATTTTACATTTATAAAAAATGCGCAAATGGACTCTAATATTAATATTATTGGGATTCAATGGTGAGATTATTTAGTTAATTAACACATTCCGCTGGGTTCCACGCCGAGTTTTGTGTTGGGCCGGGCGATTTCGCGAAAAAATAGCAAAAGTTAAGTACTTCAGTTAAATCGATATAACTCTGATACCATTTAAGTTCCGTCAATATTTTTTTTTGTTGTGTTAAGAAAGGTTATCTCTATGTAAAAAAATAATAGTTCAAAACTTCTCAAAGTGTGGTCTGCGTATCAATGAAATATAAATAATTTTGGTTTAACATCAGCGCCAACGAGGACTCGTAAACGCGTCCCCCGTACTCCTACGTTGGCTCGCGAGGACGCGTATTCGAGTCCTCCGGACCGCAACGTATTAATAATGTGCTATACGATCGTTAAGCTCATCTCGAAACTGTACATCGCGTTCTTTTAAAGCTTAGTTTATTCGTAAAATTGTAAGCTTTTTCAATGCAATTTTAAAATAGTGTAAAAACAGAATTAGGCGTATTAAACATAATGAACTTACCACAGATTTAATCGAAACAAATTTAGACGCCATCTTCATTCGATCAAAATCTAATTAAATTATTGAAAAAAAACAATATTAGCATCTGGATACGTTTTCAATGTTTGCATAAATTTATTAAATATTATTTCCGGGGCGAAAGTCACACGACGGCCACTCCAGTTAAATCAGTTGTGTGTAATTGACATCGTGGGATACTTTCTCATATTATGTAAGACGTGTAAGTGCACATGTGATTAACGAGAAGGCGACCATGAACGTTGCGAATTTTCCTTTTAAAAAAATCGCAAATTGGAAAATCCTTGCTTCTATATTTGTCTCGGAATCCGGATATTGAAACAGCGTAATAATGTCATCCAGTTTCGTGTCGATTATACTCAGGATCGTGCTCTGTATTGTATATCGCGGATTAATTCTGCACTTTTATGCAATCACCGGATCGCCCATGTCATTGTGCAAGGTCACTGATCCAACACATTGTTGGATTTTGTCTGCAAACAGCGGCTTCTAGATAAGGATGTGTGCCAGAGACGGATGTTTGGTGTTCAGGTTTTCCCCTTTCCCACTCGTTTGTCTCTCGGAGACAAATTTGGTTCACAGTACACGTAAACGGATAAAACACACAGCGAGAATATATTATTCATGTTCTGATTATTTTTTTTATTTATATGTATTTATATATTGTTGCAATTCAATTAATAATTAGTCAATCATTGATCGATTATCTTAAGGTTTTTCCATTTCCTATACTCTATAAGAAGAATGCTTGTACAATTCAACAACAATATAATTACAAGTCGCTTCCGGTCACAACTATTAATTTATTTAAATTAATAAAAGCGTAAATATTTAAATATATATAAATTATATATTTTATAATTAAAATATATCTTGTTATACAATAATATTATATCAGACGTCGTTTTTATTTCTGCAGGAACCGGAACAAGACCAAAAATTCGCGGAGCGTTCAAAGAGCGCCGGGACTCGCGTCAATCGCTAATAATTAATTATTATCGTAATTAGCCGAGATGGTGCAACAGTTTCTTATAAAGACGTCAATGATTTACGATTTGAAAAATTTATTCAATATTTAATTTGTGCAAGAAACAACCTTCAAATTTATTATGTCATGATCATCCGCGGTCCATTACGCACTGCCACAAGTGTAACGACACACGACTTTCGTCTGGAATCTACCCACATATAATTATTTTCGAGCGCAAATTATGTATTTTCGTTATTTAAATTTATGCAAACATTTCGCCAATGACACTGGCTGTTCAAAATAAATAAAAAAAACACTGATGGAACACTGACGGGACGCTCGCAATCACGATTTGCAGACGCCGGGGACGTCCACCCGGTTGCGCGATGTGCCGAAGAGTGATATCTCCGGGGTATTCTTCGTCTTGCCATTTTTGGTGGCAACTTAACATTTTGCAGAGGCTTTGGGATGTGGGCCCCGTGGCCAAAAATCAACACTTTGCATATAATAAGCTGATATATATGTATATGTCGAGGTCAATGGCTCAGCTGTTTGAATTCGCCGGCTGATAATCGGCTGATAACTCAAAGACGCATCGATTCAAAAAATAAATAAACTCAACAAAAAAAATCGCACCGATAATTTGAACAATAAAAATTACGATTTACGAATATTTTCCAACTTTCTAGTATTATTCCGTTGATTTATTTCGACAGATCACTATCGAAATGACTCAATGCGAGCCAAAAACCGGTACGCGTTGAAAAATCATAGGAAAATTCTAAATATTGATTTATTCAAATGTTTTAACATACAAATTATCGGCTGAATAATTTTGAATATCTAATGATTGCATCAATGTATCGTTGATACATATTTATTGAATTCCTTTGGCCAAAACAGGTCGTTCAACCTGTCGGGATAATTAATTAAATACAATAATAATAATAAATAATAAAAAAAATCGCTTGAACACGTCTGCATCATTGCAATTAGACGTAAACGATTGTTGTAGGTGATAAAAAAATAATAAATTATTAATTGAGCAATTTGGCGGTTATGTGAAATATGTGTGTGCGTAGGTATTCCGCGAAATATCCATAAATTTTAATGCTTCCAGTCGATAAAACAGTAATCTGTTGATCGTTTTGTGAACATTCCATTGATTTTTTATAGAAATTTATGTCAACAATGAGTCATATATCGGTAGATTAGATCCAGGAAATCATCTTGCAATTACAAATCGTGTAAATCAAGTCTAACTGTTATATTGAAAAGGGGGAAGATTTTTAGAAGACAGTAAAACAATTATTTCCCTCTCTTTATTAGCTACTTTCCACTCCGTGGGTCAGATGTATTGGCCAACATCTACCAAGATAAAAGAATTTTTTTAATCGAATATCAGATCAACGTATGCAGATGCTTCTTATTCATTTTTTCAATGAACATCTCTTTTAATAAATTTGTAAAAAAAAAATAACGAGAGTATCTAATTGATTCGACTAAAAGTGGACAAGGATTAAGGTGGAGTTCTGTCGACCTTTTAAAAAAAACTCAATAATTTGTGTTTATCTACTTTTAATGTATTGTCTAATTTATGGTTATAATATTTTTTTTAATACTTACATTCCATATATAACGGATAATTTGAAATCGCGGCTTCAGTGCTAATCAATCAATTCTTCTTTATTTAATTTATTTCACGCATATTTTTTTTCCAACAAGTTTAAAAAAATATACAGAGCAGAAATAACAGAAACAACTAAATTATCAAAAACTAATAATATTTTGGTTTTTATTTGTATATAAAAATATTTTCATAGTTTAAATAATAAATTAATATGATCTTTTATTAATTTAAGTATTGATAACTATGAAAATATCAGCAAACGTCAATACAAGGCTCGGAAAATATCATTATTTGCAGGTTAAGCGCTAAGCGTACTAAGCAGCTCTGGAAAACCATGGGGCCCCAAATGAGGCCCCAAGTCTTTTCATTAGGTTTCAAGATTTTTTTTTTGGTATATGTCAAAATATATATTTTATTAACCTTAGTCGGCAATTCACGGGTTAACCCTTTATAGGGCAAAGGCTGAAATTGGTTAATATATTAACCAGTCGCTTTAAGGTCTACATTTCCATGAGCGCCCATAGAAATGTCAACCTTAGTAACGTTAAATTTTGTCGAAAAAGTTCTTTGGTTAATTTATTGTTATTGACAATAAGTATTGTAAATAACAATAAAAAACAAAAAAAAAAACCAAAATAATTCATTTACCCTATATAGGGTTAAACTATATTTATTTTAGTTTTAATTTACAAGGATACAAAAATATAAAAAAAAATATGTTAATACAGTAAATACTTTTAAACAATCATACTACTGAGAAAATGGTATCGCAAGTATCCTATTGGGGCCTTAAAATCAAAATCGCCTCAGAAACGATTTAGACTTATCCGGAATCTGTAGAGGAGGTTTATGTCGCGAAATTTTAAGTAGAATTGATCCTGCCAAAATTATTGACGAATATGTAAGTAAGATAAAATTCATATAAAAATACTGGATTAAATACATCAAGGGTTTTTTGTAATAATTTTTAAACTTGAATCTGGGGGCTTAAATTTTTTACCGCTTACCAATTTAACTTGATCCGCTGGTTAAAATGACCCCAATTTAACTTGATCCATTGGTTAATATGATTTTTTTTTGTATATCAACTAACATTATTACTGCAAAACAAATATTTAATAATAAAAATATTTCTTGGTTGAAAAAAATATTAGATTCTAACATCTTATTTAAAAAAATATTTTCTATCTAGATAAAATATTTATATCATTATTATTTAATTATAACTGCGTTAAGCCAAAAAATCACCGTGCAAAAAGTAAATATTTCTAATATTTTGAGCTGGGCATTAAAGAATCAAAGATTCCTGGAATCAATATTACGAGAAAAGAATTAGAAGCACAGTCAACCACATCTGATAGTATCGAATCAGAATTAGGGTGTAGCCCCTTTAGCTCTCATAAAAAAAATGAAAAAGAATCTGATTGTGAATCTGACTTATGAAAAACCTATTATTGCTGACATTATCATAATAATGATAAAATAATTATTAATAATAATGTATCATTATTTTTATCTGTTCAAAAAGCAATTGGTATGTTTTATAGAAACGTGTTATATCGAAACCGTATAACATAAGAATTATTATGTTAAATAATCATTTAGGCATATACATTTCCACCTCCATCCACCAAAAATCGTGTAAAAAAATGTTAGAATCCATACAAAATATAAAATTGGTACCCAAATTAAAATACCGTGTAATTTTTAAATATTATGGTATAGCAAATCGTGTAAAAAATTAAAACCAATTAAATAAATTATATAAAATGTTCATAATACTAACGTTAGCTTGTTATTACTATCCACTTATATATTGATATTCAGCCATACAAATCTGTAGGTTTTCTTGGAATTTTAAAGCTCGGTCTAGGTCGATATTATAAGTGAGAAAATGCTGTCCTACACTCTTAGCCAGGGCTGTGGAGTCGGAGTCGGAGTCAGAGTCGGATCGGAGTCGTGGAGTCGCGGTGTTTGGGCCGAAGTCGGAGTCGGAGTCGCAAAAGAGCGACTCCGACTCACTTTCGATAAAATTTAAAATACATTTTTTTATAATAATAATTATAATGAATCGTATGTGTGCACGAATATTAAACTTGCAGGCGTGAATTTCAGGCAGAATGTGAATTGAATAGAATCAATGCTATTTCTAAGAATAAACGCAAATAATTAAAGTTTGATCTTGTTTTATTTTATGACTATAACATTAAAGAATTGATTATATGCAAGTGCAGGAAACAACCTGATAAAATTGATCTTTTTAGTAGGATTCGGGTTGTAGTCGGAGTCGTGAGTCGGAGTCGGAGTCAAAGTCGGAGTCGGAGTCGGAGTCGGAGTCGAAGTCGGAGTCGTGTTATTTTTTAACGACTCCACAGCCCTCTGCTCTTAGCATATTCCAAGCCCTCGTTAATTGAAGCAACTTTAATTTAATATGTTTCACTGTTTTGTTGACATAATCATTTATTTATTAGATATGATTCGTATAAAAATATAGTATTTGTTCCATTTAGTGGACCGTGTAAAAAAAAGAGTTAAGTGTATGTCTAACAATTCCTGAATACGTAAGTGATTATTCCATATCAGGCCGTCAAAATATGCAGTGACGCATTGCCCAATTAACAAATAATAATCAACAATTAATTGCAGACCATAGCCATTTATTGCAAGCCAAACATCGCGACCATATTTGCCAAAGACTCGATGCCATTTGCACAGTCAGTGACCGAATCACTCGCATCCGTCATCGTAAACCGAGAGAGTATATACTCCCATTCATGCGGCACAATAGCGTAATCGTAAATTACATTCATTCATAAAACGAAGACGCCTTCCGCATCCTAGTAATTTACTACGGCTCGGAAAAAAAACCGTCGATTCTTCGAGTCTGCACGTTGATCAGATCTGTCATCGCGGCATACGGATGCTGTAAAACTACGGGGAAATCCGCAACATAATAAAACGAATTCGCAAACATTCCATTATCAGATATATATATATATATCGAATTATCGAATAAATATTTTAATATCATGGAATTATGATATAGCACAACAAACAAAACGAGTCACACCATCGATTTATTGCAGCGTTGATAAATTAACATTAATTATTAAGGACAAATAATTAATTTACGATGTTTATCCATGTATCGGAATGTTAACCGCTCAGTCGTATTAATAACAATATATATTATTAATTGTTCAAACAATCGATTTACGTCATTGAAAATTAAACCGTACATAATTATAGACGGCCAAATATAGACGCACTGTGTTAATAATAAATCCATCGATTACCATAGCCAATATTGACTCATGTCTTCTTGCCATCACAATAATAATAATTCCCCGGGCGATTCGTCTCGATCCGATAACAAAAAAATATGGTGAGCGTTGATGGATGCTGTTGGCCAAATATTTATCTTCGCGGCATTTTTTTTTCTGGCTTAACTCATCCGCAAACAGCATGGTTATCCAATTATCAGAGCGACTGTGGAAAAACGTCGCGTTCAATATTATTAGATTGATAAGTCATGATCTCTGAAACAAAATGATTTATCTTTTGCTTTCTTTTCAGCATAATTTTTCTCGGATCTCGGATCGTGTCCGAAAGTGACGGACGGTGACGACGATTCGGTCATCATCAGTGACTCAATGTTACGACGGGCACGTTGCGTCATTTGCCGACATGGACATTTCATTCAGCGTTCGGCAATTAGTTTACCAAACTATTTTTTTTTTTATAATCCATGACTTCACCGAGGCTTATTGTATCGACAATGGTCTCTCGGGAAAAATGCAAATCGGCGATTATCGGCGTACATTATCATTTGTGCGGTCTTTTGTGGGTTAAATGAAATCGTGTCCTCGATTAACCTGCGCACTTGTCATGCTCTTGCAGAAGTGTAGCAACGTCGGCCATAATGTATACCGAGGAATTTGCATCGGCCCACCGTGAATGGTATTGAATTAGGAAAACAATCCCGTAACGTCCGACCAAAGATGCAATAATAAAATATAACACTGCAACCCCGTATTTGGCATTCAACGAGACGTTGTTAACAAGTATGACAACTATTCGGTACGAGTCCATGCATTTAGTGCAATGCCGTCCTCGACCTTTTTATTATTTACAGTCCATCGCCATGATCTTTACCCGGTTGTCCATAACTATCTTTAAATTAAAATTGTTGCAGTGAATGTTGTTGGAATAAAAAATAATAATTCTCTATTATTAACAACCAGTATCACCATTTATATAAGCTGAATATTTTCGATCTGATAATTCTTCCTAATTTTTTATATGATACTAATTGCATTGGGGAAAAAATTTGAACGATTGAAATGAACTCAGGTAGAAGGAGTTCAAATATTCTAGGCATGAGTCAAAATATTTCTATGACTAGTATGGTCAATAAAAAAATAATAATTAATCGGGTCTAATATTTTTTACACCTACAACCACGCTATTTCACACGGTCGATACTTTCCAGAAAAAATCAAAATCATTAACAAATTTTGCTTGGATATTATGTATGTCATTGCAAGTAATATAAAAAATGCCATGGTGGCCATTTATGCAAGAAAATCCAATGTAAAAAGTATCCGGCGGCCCCTGGGTAACATTTCCGTTGTTTTGCCGGCCACCATGGGGCTGTGTGAACTTTAAGTGTCGGGCACATGTGGCCACCATGGCGGTAAACGTGTTAAATCAAATCTATTCGAAATATTTTTTCCGAAAATAATTTAATACATTTGAATTAATAACAAAATCACTAAACATGTTTGTTTTATTTTATGAATCTATAAAAAAACATTAAGAAAATTAATACGAATCATTATTAGATCTCCCATTCAATAAAATACTACTTTTTACAAATTCAAGTTTCAATTTTTTCGCTAAAAAATCTTTTGGGCCAATACGTCTGGCCCACAAAGTGGAAAAAAGTTCAATTTGATTACGGAAATAATTATATTAGATATAGCGACCACTGTTTGGCGCCATTAATTCTAATTTAGCTGGTAATCCGATTAAAAAAATAATAAATAAGGTGAAAAAATCGATGAAAAAAAATCAGAACAAGAATAAATCCTTTTTGTTTAAAAAGTCATATTCTTAAAGATTAATTTAATCCTTAAACTCGTATTTTTTTTTCCAAATGGGGTAGCGCCAACTCGTATTTTATTTCCTCAAGATTTCTTTCAAAATATAATTCCAAAAAATTGATTAAGAAAAACACATTTTCTTTTAATATTTTTTCCAAAACCAATAATATGAATAATTATAAAGAATATCATAAATTGACTAAATATATCATTTTTTAGTAAGTAAACTACGTCATGTAAATATTTTAGAAGGTTCTAAATATCCGCTGAAATTTTACTCGTAACATGTAAAAGTCCTTTAAACGTATTAGACATCACTATAGACACTATCTTTTTTATAATAACAGTATAACCTGAATTATTACTTACGATCTTCAAAAGTGCAACAATATAGGTGACGATATATTCGAAAATTAAGCAATTGAAAACAATACATTTTGGAGTTGCCGCCACCAGTGTGGCTAAAGATCTATGCAACAGATCCACCTGATTGTAATGTCAGGCCGGAACATTGAAAAAAAAAAAAACGTTTTAAACGTTGATTTAAATATATCAATAAACAAATAAAAGTATGTATTTATTATTTTTAATAATACAGCACATAAAATATATTGTTTGACTTGTCAGACAAAATAAATAATGTAATTTTGAGAATATTTTATGGCAAATTATAACCTTAATTACATTATATTTTGTGAAATTGTATATATATATACAACTTAAGTAAATATATGGCGGAAGAAAAATGAATTTTAAATATTGGAAAATAACTGCCCGATTAAACTTCAATTTATAATTTTTCATGGTATGATATATCTTTTAAAACAAATTCGGACAAAGACTTTATTTCTAGTACACGTATCACAATAAAATCGCGTTTCGTGTCTTTCACCTTTCACATTTCTTTGAACAAGCCAACAGTCTTTATGTTTACCCTTATTAAAAAAATGAAAACAGGTTTTTATTTAGATGTTCTTCTGTGTCCAATGTTGATGGTCTTCCGCGATGAAGAGCCTTCTAAAATCTCCGATAATTTGTAATAACCAAGGTAGAAACAAATTTGAGCGTTTCATTGGTTTTTTATTTGCTTTGCCTTATATAATATATAGGCGTTAATTAAACATATTTCCAAACCCTAAAAAAAACAGTTTTCTTCACCATTTTAAAGATTTTCGTAAAAAACCATAATAGGATGCGAGTTGATCTGCTCGATCGACTCCTCGCATGTGTTCTGTATATTTTAATATCACATTTGGTTTCGAAATTTCTACTGTTGTTCCGTCATAAAATTTCCGAGACACTACTCGACTTTCTGATGTGTAGAAAGTAGTAATAATTTTTACAATTCTTTTATCCTGCCACGAGAATATCATTATTTCGTTAGATCTACAAGCTATTACTCTATTTGCGTCGGTAAATTTAGATATTTTAATGATACCCGGTAAAAAAAAATCTATTTTTATTTATTGTGCCTATGAAATAGTACCATTCCTAAAGCTCTTTGCCAGAGGCAAACTTAAATAGTAACTGTCACAGCATACATGGTCTCAGAATTCGGCAAG
Source organism: Philopotamus ludificatus (assembly GCA_022495035.1). Lineage (NCBI taxonomy): Eukaryota > Metazoa > Arthropoda > Insecta > Trichoptera > Philopotamidae > Philopotamus > Philopotamus ludificatus. Next base: position 19,924 of record JAGXCT010034139.1, read on the forward strand.
TTATTAGTTGATCCATATAAATGTAGAACGATTCTAGCGGTCACAGGAAGATCAGGTCGTACAAGATGTTCGGTTGTAATGCTGTCATAGCGCTGCAAAATGGAGTATATAAACCATTGGCCGAACTAGCTAACATAAACTCTGATACCCCATTTGTGTGGTTTGTTTTATTAAATGTGATGAAGCTAATTTTCCTTAAACTTTACGACGGACTCGTCTATACTTATATCTCTTTCGGCACATAATAATCTTTAAATTTGGAATCAATATAAGTTATGAAATTGTTGGACTTTGAATTCTTGTTCTAGGAGTTTGATCGTGTATATTTTCATTTAGATGAAGCATCCAGAAAATTTAAAAAAATCTATCTCGTTTAAAAATACTTGAAAAAAATGGCATCTTTAGATTGAATTGTTGAGACCAATATATTTGTATATTTTCTACAGGAACCAACCCCATATTTAAAATGACACCAATAAATGCTGCCATTTCATCAAAATTGACAGATTTCCAAGTTCTCCAAATTGATCTTGGTGATAATTGTAAATTTGATAACTTATTGATAGCGTACCGGTTAGTCTCGTCTACAATTTTGTTTATCTAAATATTGTAGATATGTATTTCTAAAAACAATGTAAAAAATATAATTTCGATTTTTTATTATATTTTTTTCAATATCTTTCTGATTGTGATATCTGTACAAACAAATGATTTTTTTTATCTAGTACAATCAGCATTATTCAAATATTATATTTAAAGTTTCACATAATTTGTTGTAAACACTGCATGCGAATCGATTGTTATCAATCGCTGAATTTAGTAGTGTTCATATTGAGTACGGCCGCCACAATATATCGCTATCTCACTTATTGACAAAATGCTTGCAGAATGACAGCCCAAATGGCATGTGGAAATGTACATATGCCTCAATGCAGAGATAATATTATATTCAAAAATTGTTTAAAAATAACCAGTATTGTATTTTGTGCTTACACTTACCTTATTAGTAGTAATTACAGTTTATCGAGGATCTGCAGTTGCTTGGCGTTCAGTTTGGAACCCAGTGCCATGGAATATAAACACGCAATACGGCCAGGTGGACAAAAATCAACCCAGATATTTAAAATTGCATTTTACGATGTTAAATGCCCAAAAAATAATGTTAAATTCGATCAGTGCGGCGAAGTTGGAAGCGATCAGGGTGATAAACATCGTAAAAAAAAACATTTAAATCAATTTGTGGTCAGTAAACAAGGACGATAAATTATGTCGACGCATTGTCGACGTTCGAGTTGAGAGACGAAATCAAGGATGTTTACTATATGTCGACTTACGAGTTTTAAGGGTTAATCGTTAAATTATAAAACAAAATAATTATATAATATTTTTTATTGTAATAAATCGTGTTTCTTGGTAATTTTCTGTAAATACAGTAAACTCCCCTATAACGACCCCCCTATAACGTTTGCGGCAGGTTTTTCCTATAACGTACATATTTTTAAACTCTAGATAGAATTTTCATAAAAATATTTTATAATTTCATAAAATTAACTAATAAAATATCGCGTTGATCTTCCCTGCCCGCAAGTTGAGGGAAGATTACGTCAGCCAAAATACGAAAGGATATCACCCATCGCGCGAGTCAAGTCATTTGCGCTGGTAAACAAGTGAAAATGGGAAAAAAAAGAAAAATTAAAATGTTTGATGCACTGATCTCCCTCAAATCAAAAAATAAAATTACCCCCCTATAACGTGGAACCTATCTGGACGTTATAGGAGGATTTACTGTATATTTTTTTGTTTTCGTCTTTATTATTTGTGAAGCATTTATAAAACAATAACTATGATTAATGTCGCATTATTTAAGTATTTAGTTTAAAATATTAAAAAAATAAATAATGCACAATATTCAAATAAATTTAAAAAAAAATATTTTTATCCAGATTTCTCAAGATTATTAAATAAAATCCTTATATTATCGATATATCGAATATTGCTATTAAAGGGTTGAAAAGTTAACAATTTCCAATCTCTATCATACACATAATACTTCGAAATAACACTGTTCTTAAATTATATTTATCATTTTTTTAAGTATTTTTTAGCTACTTAATTAATATTGTTAAAAATATTACCGGATAGAACATTTTCAGTAATTAATGATTTTTCACAAGTATTTATTCACGTATGTTTAATATTAAAGCTTATGAAAAAGCAGGGGCGGCGGGGTGGGGTGCTGCAGCACCCCACCCCCCCGGTTGTTGGTTCGGAAAAATAACGATTTTAAATGTATTTATTTATATTAAAAATGCTTATTAACCACTTCTGTGGTCAACCTCTTGGAAAAAGTGGGTAATTGAAAGTGGAAAGTGGGTTCGAAAGATCAAATTACGACACCTGTCACTCAACGCGCGCGATGTGTTCTCTAGACTGGTGGGGGAATGACCCGAGCTGGATTCAGGCAAATCACTATAAAAAGTTTCATGTACGATGTGCCCGAATCCAATTCGGGCAAATCACTGTGTCAGCAAAATACCTACCCGAGTTGTATTCGGGCAAATCACACAAGTGGTTAAACCATTATTCAGTTTATATCGTTCCGACAATAAATAGTGTTTAGCTGTTTGCGGTTTTCGATCCACTAGCGGTTTTTAGCTCTGAATAAAACATTTAAAAAATAATCATAACAAATTTACCTGTTATTTATTTTATTTGAACCGGAACGAAATAAAAAAAAATACGGTTCGAAGCTCGACGCTTTCTTCTTGTACGTCTTCAACGCTAGTAAAATAGATTTTAAGGACGTAATTTGGGATTAAAAAACGTAAAACCGGGTTTCTATTATTTGTCACAGTCACCTGAGTTTTTTTTCTAATTTCCCAAATATATTAAGGTAAACCTTAAGCTTTTGAGCGATAAGAAAATAAAACATTGCAACCAAGTGTTGTTTCGTCCATGTACACTGCGGAGCTGCAGCACCTCCAAACAAATTCAGGAGAATTTATTTTTATAAAATAATATATATGTGTCTATTGAATATATACCGTGTATATAAAAATATAAATTAAATATATATTTAGGGTAGAGCAAGAGCGCTGTATGCTCGTCAGCGCTACCAGCGTCGTGTATTAGTTGATTGCAGGGCTACAGCGGAATGGGGAGGGGGGGGTTTAACTTCACTGCGTTCTGCGAAGTTATACGGCACGAAGATTAACTATTATTATTAATAATAATAATATCATTTAGCATTTTTATCTTAACTTATTTTTTTTATGTTTTGAATGAAATATGAGCGTAATATACTTTATTCCATTTTTAATCATCCCCAGCACCCCTAAATATTTTACCCAGCCGCCAATGTGCGTATAACACAGCAAAAAGCATATAACAATAAATTTATTAATATTTTATCTATGAAGATATTTTTAATAATAAATCGATTTTACTTTTCACGTTTTTAAATAATGATTATAAAAATAATGTTAAACGAACAGCAAGATAGATAATTGAATTTTACTAAAAATGCTAATACTAAAAAGGATATATATCATTTAAAAATCATTAAATTTAAAATATATCGAGCTTTATAAAAACGCGTAAATTAATTACATCATCTGTATATATCTTGGCAATATTTTTTATGTAATGTAGTCACGAAAATTCCATCAAAAGATAAAGACCCATCCATCTAGAGATCTATGACTGACGAATTAAAGCCTTCCGAGAATCGTCGCGGACCACGTTTTGAAGATGGTCTGCATGTCAATGACGCACGTCGCCAGAGCCACCACCAGACAATATCGGCATTCATATGCAAACAAGAGACTGACAAAACTGTCCAAGCACCGAGATGATGTCTGTCGACAGTGTTGTAAGACGTCTTCTTTTTCGCATTAACGATGCTGATGACCCCGATACACATTTGAGAAATCATACGTTCGCCAAACATTGCAAGACCGTAGTACAGAGCGCCCAGAAAGACGACACGCACACACACAGACCCACCGGGTGTATTGACCGGTCTGGCTTCCGTACTTGAAGAACAAAAAAAAATGACGAGCACCAACAAAAAAATGAGAGAAAAATCTCCTTCAATTTGTGCAAGTGGCCAACTTTGGCGTGGAAAGTGGAACATATTTTGCAACGCTTTGCGCAACATTGACATTAAAATGCATTATTATTTAACAATCTCGGTATTATTTCGTGTGTTATCGTCAATTATCTCTTTATACGTATAATAAAGTAATGATTGGCTCAAATTAAAATTTAAAAAAACATCGATGTACGCAAATGCGAATCAGATTGAATACACATGTGCAATACGTAACGAATATGCTAATACGTAAATTGTGATCATAAAATACATGGACTAGCGTATACATAATATTTTTAAAAAAAAACAATGGTCTATTTCGAAATTAAAATTGATTTTGGGCATTACATATTATTAATTTTAATTATCAATTTTGATAAAATTCAAAATAATTACCATTACATTATATAACTTTCTGCCATTTATTTTCCAAATCTAAATTCCTTTCTTGAAAAATTCTGCTGACTTGGAATTAAAAGAATCAGAAATGGCCGATTTCACTTCTCTTTCTGTTTGAAATGATTTATTTTTAAAAAAGTGTTCCATAGAATCAAACAAATGGTAGTCTGAAGCGGCTAAGTCTAGCGAGTAAGCAGGATACAGTAAAGCCGTCAAAACCAAGTCATCCATTTTTTCAGGGACAAATCTGCGACATGGGGACGCGCATTATCG
>JAGXCT010034140.1:0-27453 GCA_022495035.1 Philopotamus ludificatus
GAATAGGTTAAATAATAATTTATTCAAATGAATAACATTTCTTAAAATCGACATATGATATTATATTATAATATATATTTGAATATCAGCCATAAACATAAACAGAGCCTTTGTTCTTCTTTCTGCATTCCATTCCTACGTGTTGTTTTTTAGCTCAGAAAATAATTATTAATGGTTAGGTTTCCACATTTGCGCTTCTTATCATTTCCCTCGTCTACCTATTGAGGCTATCGTATTCTTCTCTATATTTTTAGATCATACGGAGATTCAACATCTCTTTTTAGAAATCTCTTTTCAATAAAAGCTTAAAAAGTGACAACTCCGAAATATGATGTCTATTGTAATTTCTGTAATATTCGACTTTGCTTCTATTATCGATAACTTTCCTGTACCCAATGTGTACCCAAATTACTAGTTTTCGCGTGTCGAAGTCGGATGTGGCAGGGATTACGGTTCGGTCAATTATGGTTTCGTAGGTTCTGCGCGACTGCGGGAGACGCGGGTCGCTATCCAGGTCAGTTTGGTGTCGTTGGTGCTATCGTAGGTGCTCGTAGTACCGAACCTACGTAACAAAGAATTGCTATTCGGTTCACCCATGTCTGAGTGTTCTTAAAACCTGCGCGACAGCTCAATTCCTGACACACGGCTGAGAACCTGTCTCGTATCAGTAAGAGTCTGTAATACCGGGAGAGAAACCGCTCGAGGTTTACGCGTCTCTAGAGTCTCGGCAGCTGGATGGAGGAAGCCCAAGATATGCGTAAATGGCGTAGTGCTCTTCGGGTGTCAGGAACCCGCATCGGGTCAGGGGCCACTTTCATACCTTGTCGAGTCATGAAGCTCTCGTGGCTTGAGAAGAAGTTAAAGCAATTTAATGACATGTTTTTTTTCTGATTATGGTTTGTTTCCCAACTTGTTCGTCGATGGCGGCCGCCTTGCACCGATCCTCCGTCTAGATCGCTCTTATTACAAATGCCGCGAGTGCATCGTTGCAGTTTTTGAGTCCGCTCGTGCGTTCGCGGCGTCGTGTCGGTACCATTCTTTGAAGTGGCCGCAGAAAAAATTGCAGTGCACAATTAGTATTCCGCATGCGGAGTGTCAGGAAGCGTTGCGGGTGGTCAAGTATGGGCGCCGCCCACTGCGGCCGCTGACTCACGGCCCAGACGCACCGCGGCCCAAAGTACTGCAGCTTCCGGAGAGGGACGCCTCCGCTCGAACTTTAACGTCGGCCATTTTATGGCGGATAAATGGCGAGGACCGCGCTTCCTAGTTAATAAAGCGGTTAATGAAGGTTCGACGAGAGCGCGCGCGTATCGCAGAAGCGAACCCATTTACTCGGGCGGCCTCCATTCGCCACACTCGCGTTAGCGATTGTCCACACGAGCCGTTCTCAACCTTTTCGTTCCTATTTATATTATACTGTATATAATTTCTTAATATTTCTGTATATGCATATGTATATCTGATCTCTAACAGATGTCTTACCACATAACCAATATGCCCTGGGAAGGAAACCCTAAACTGTTGACCGATAAACGGTCTAGTCTCGATACTTTCGCTCCTCTTCCTTCATTCTGAGGAGGTCTTTCCCATGATGAAAGGATTGCTATTGCGCGACAGGGTTAATAAGCAGATAACGCCTAGAGAATAGGAAAACGAATATCGAGGCAAACCACCTCCTACTTGCCTGGACACAGTCGGGAGGGTAAAATCCGATAACAACAGGGTAGAAGATACATGTTCAATGCCAGCAATGGACACAAGGAGCCCTCACGTCACGTGTGAGACTAAGGTTCCTTTGGCCTCGACTGCCATTCGAGAGTCTGGCAAGGCCCATACGCTCAGCAGTGAGTGTCTCGTGGCTGGCAATTGATGATGATATAGAGTTATAATTATTTCCTTAGTTTGACCTCACTATACTAAAAATATATATGTAGTTCATTTTTTTTTGACAAAAATGGGGGGGAGCACTTCAACCTCATCATGTCCCATCTGTTTTTAAAGTCACGATCCGCCCCTGGGCGTAATCATCATCTTTTTCCACATCTTTAGCCGTTTTTTAATAGTATTTATATTAATGTGTGTTATTTCTGTAAGTTGAGCACATAATTCAGTGTTTGTATTATCATAAGTTTCTAACATAATGTAAAAAAATGTTGCTCATTCCTGCTATAAGAAATATCTGGTATGCAACTGTTAAGTATTAGGATCTCAAAGCGGCAGTTGAGAAGATGAGAACGAATATCTAACCAAACCCCCTCAATACAAAAAAATCCTCTTGAGTGATATTTTAAAATGAATGTTTAACCCCGTTTATTGTCAAAGAGCAAGGATATGAATGGTAAATAAACATATTTTCATTAGAAAAAATGTTGGAAACGTATAAAAAGATCACTTGATAAATTCTGAGTAAAAAAAATTGAATCTCAAATTAGACTTTACTGTATTTTAATATTTTTTTATTTAATTTTCTGGCGCCTGTGTGCGCTGCACAATCTAACTATATGGACGGCGCGCTCCTGACTAAAATTCATCTTTATTGTACTGAGTAGAGATGATAGTTGGCTTGGACAAAATATCACCATCCAAACCCATAGACCTGCCCGGCCAATTTCAATGGGTTTTGACGCCAAATCCCAAATATTATTTTCTGTTGCCCGTTCTGATCATAGTCTTATTATCTTGAAAGACGCTTCTTTTCATGTCTTATCAATTTCTGTGAATAAAATAGATAATGCGATTTATAGTATATTTGTCCCTGACGTACTTTGACATTGGTAGCCGTGTTGGATGCTTACTTTATTGTTTGGTTGTTCTATCACGACTCCATTGTGATGCTTCAGCCTCTGTGTTTGCCGGAAATTGAACTCTGTGGCTTCATTCTACTTTGGAATATGAAAAAAGGCTATAAAAGGACAACGTTTGGTCAACATTGAGGAGATAAAGGCCGAAATGTGCTTTTTCACGTTTTCGTCGTTTAGTGGGTTTTGGGAGCACTGGAATGCGGATACAATTTTTGTGAGGATCTGATTCTCCGACGGCTAATAGCATATTCCGAAGGCGTTCCCGGACACCGAGTCCGTATTCTGCGAAGAGGCCCAGGACGGCCCACTCGACAACACCGACTCATTTTTGGTGCTTTGACCCAACCAGCTCCGGTCGATAAAACCGCGCGCGATGATATCTCGCGTGTGTGCGATGATGGCTAAACAAAGACAGGGTACGTGACCCGGGGACAATATGTGCACAGGTGGGCAAACCGGGGCCCATATGGCGCGCCGCCGAGGGGCCGATTTTTTTTAGGCTCCCGCATTTTATTGGGTCACTGCGTTTCGAATATTCGACGGTCGCTTTCGGGCCGACGTTAATAAGCGAAGTCGCCGCCCGTCCAATTTGACGCGGCGCCCCTCCTCCCGGGATCCCTCCGGGAACTCGAAGATGGTTTACGATTGCGGGTCCCGGATAAGAGCGTCATTTTCGCGGGTTTCCAGCTCGGAATGGGCGGTGAAAAACATAACCCAGGGTTGGAGGCGGTGGGGTGGGCAGGGGCGCAGGTGTCGGCCGCGTACGCCCGGCCCGAGCACACTCGGCGCCCCGGGTGCAGCGGCCCGCTCCGGCCCGGCGCCCCCCCAGCCGTCCGTGTCCCGCTCCAGCGGTCGCCAAACCGCACGATCCCAAAATTACAAAAATACATTTATTTTTTCGAATATATTAAAAAAAAACGAACAAATACAATAATTACTAAATTTTAATTTTTTTTTTAATTCAATAATCAACGATTTTAATCATTCGCGTATATTTATTGAAAAGATTTACGCATCTAATGGAAAATGTTTTTAAATAAAATGAATAATAATAATTATTGCGTAAAAGGCGTCGAACCCCTGTCAGATAGGATAGGGGCCCAAAGCGTTGGCAACCAGTCGCGCTTGCCATCGCCAAGCGAGACCGTATTTTCTCTCGAGGGCTGCCCAAAACGCCCAATTTATATTTCAATTAAATATTTATAATTAAAAATACAGACAAACGAGTTTGGGTTCGATTTAAGCGGACTCATTTATTAATAGAGCAATATAAATTAAACAAATATTTTTTCTAATACTCTGATATTTACCGTCCGATTAATAAAAACGTGACAAGATTAATAAACAATTTTGCAAATATTTAAAGTACACGACCATTTCTGTTGAATCACGCAAATGATTCTGACCACTTTTATTTAGAAATAGAGGATCTAATACTAAATCCAGTTGGTTAAATATTATATATTTCGCATCATTTTGTTAGTTAATGATAGAATTCTTCTAATTTTCTAATTTAGTAAAAGAGAATTTTTAAAAAGTATCTAAAATTCGACATTCCCCAGCTCAAGGGTCTGAAGAAATTCGCAGATGATCTAATAAAATGATTTTAAGAAAGTTTAATGAATTATTATTTATTAAGTTTTCTTCTTGGCACCTCTCATTGCATCTAATCTTCCGGCATCTGTGTGCGCCGCACTATCTGGACGGCGCGTCCCTTACTAATATAACAAATATCTCAGAGTTTAAGTAGAGATAAAGTTGATGTGATCTCTATTGAAAAACTTAAGGTCTGGCTAAAAAAGATCAAAATATAAACTTCATATCAACCTGAAGAACTTTGTAAGACATTTTGTCGACATATTAGGTGAAGCGGAAAGAAATGTCAGTTTTTAATTGGAACAAAAAGTTTATTTAAAGAAAAACTACAATTGAATTCTGTTAAATATTTTCCGTTGTTATCTATGATCTTCCTATACGGAATAATCTCTCTAATAATTCTCTAATAATCTATTGACTTAAAAGAGTGATAGTCCGAAGGTGCAATATCAGGTGATAGATTTATTTTTGATTGTTTACTACAATTAATCCATTACGAAGAAGAATAAATACATAAGAGATCACGTTTGCCAATATTGAGGAAATATCGCAGATGGAACTAAACCCTATACCGAATACAGTCATCCCTCCTATAATGAAGACATCTTGACCAAGTTATACACCATAGATACAAATTTGGGAAAAGGGCTTTTAATTTTTTTTTGTAAATTGAACTAAATCAATGCATCGAAATATGTTATTTAACCTTGAACCTTACGTTCTAGGAGGGACTGTCCAACTTTTTAAAGAAAACAGCGGTATAGCAGGGAGTGTTATAGGAGGGTTTACTGTATTGCATTCCAGAAGTTCTTCAAAGATTAAATAATGTGGAAGTACTTAGGAAGGGTGCCAAATTAAAACAAAAAAAAATGATTTTGATTTTCAAGGATTTCTTTGCCGATTCACGGTTAGTCGGGATAGGAAATAGAACGTCGTCGCGCGGAGACAGCCCTGAGCGGCGCGCCGGTGGGTTGTGGGGAGGCTGTTTGCCTCTGAGGCAGGAAGCCCGCCGGTGGCATCAAGCTGGCAGCCGGTGCGCTATCAGTAATTCCCGCCAGGCCTTCGCCAGCCGCCAGGCCCGCATCCAGGCCGCATCCAGGCCGCATCCAGCCCGCATCCAGGCCCGCATCCACCGCAGATTCTGCTAATTTCCGGATTCGCGTCTGCAATCGCGCGCGGCTCGGCTAATCGGCCGCCGCCCGATGCGGCCCTGTCGGGACACGCACACGCGCCCGCCCCTCGTATATAATGCAGGGGTTACTTTACACATCGACGGCGCCCCCGCGAGCCCGCCCTCGCCCCCGCCCCGCCCGATGCGCTACATTAGCGGCCTCATAATTGAGGACAATGTGTGCCACCGCTTTTTATGCCGTTTCGATGGGACCGATAAACGCGGCCGTACCTTTTTTGTGCGGCACCCGCGTGCATACGAAATTCGTCACGCCGACAAAGGCGAACGTGACGCGGGGCCGGGCCGGTCGGGGACTTCCTGCCGCGACCGATCGATGAATAATCAGCGGGCCCGGGAACGGCTCGGACCGCTGCCTATCCATTGTTTGACGTCAAAGGACGACGAGGCCCGCCGAATAGTACTGACCTCGGCTTCTGCCCGCGACGTGTGACGGAGAGTCGGATCCCGCGTTAACCGATCCGTCACGGCGGCTCCCAACCGACGGCTCTGGCCGCTGGGGTCTGTTTTGTATGAAAATAGACCCCAAGCATTTCAAGTCAATATATTGATGAACTCTTCGTATCTTGACATATAAAAAAAATGAATTATTATGGAACGAATAGAAACGCATATTGTTGGGTTCCACAATTGCGGACACTGCAGGTAATTATTTTTTTGTAATATTTATTCTTTAGACTTTTTTAGCCATACACAAACAGTTTGTGACCCGTAGGATTTATATTAAAAGACTTATTCGAGATAAATCAAAAACTTGGGGTCCCAAATAGACCCCATCGGCACGGCTAGGTTAACCGGATCGTCTCGCATCCGTACACACGAGGTGAAAACGTTTGATCGTATTGACCCGCTGACATTTTCGCATACGATCCACTTTTCGTTGCCGATTCTCTTTGTGGAGACTTGTTGCGGCCCTCGCGTCATCTTTGTTTATGTCGCCGAGTCGACTTAAACTTCCGACTTGTTTAACCCTTTGCGGTCCAAGGTTTTTTTTAATATTGCCACAAATCCGAGCCAGTTTAAGAGAATTTATTAGATAACAATGTTTATGTTAATAAAAAAATATCAAAACAGCTATAAAGTATTTTTATAATAATTTTAGAAAAAAAAATCCAGTCCCAGAAGACACTGGACCTGCCAGTAACGTTAGTGAAGCGTGACAAAATTTATCCAGGGAAGATGGGGGGGGGGGGAATGGTTGTGAAATGAATATATGAAAATAGACAAAAATTTCAAGTCAAGAATTTATAATTTTTTTGACAATACCTTGACATTTTAAAAAATGGATTATTCCATAAATAAAAATGGTTATTCATGATATATATTAGTAGAAAAATCCAAAGTTCGAATCAAATTTTGATTTTTTCTACTGATTAATGCGACGCGGAAATGACGTGCGCACAAAGCGACGACCCAACTTGCACAGCACGATATTTTTCTCGCTCCAACTTGCACATGCGCCATGTTTTTTCTCGCTCATATCCAGGACGGTGCGAAAAAAAACATTGCACCCTTGCCATTGTAAAACAATATTGTTGTTTTTATTTTTTTTTGGCAATTGCGGACAATAAATGTCAATGATTACTTATGTTTATTCTTTAGACTTTTTTTAGCAAATAAAAAAAGTTTGTGCCATGAAGGATTTATATTAAAAGAGTTATTCGAGAAATATCCAAAATTTGGGGTCCCAAATAGACCCCATCGGCACGGCTAGGTTAAAAAAAATGTTCTTTAGAAGTTCCGTGGCTCTATGTTGAAATTTTTTTCATGTTTGACACAAAGATGATAATTTAATTTATAAAAACAATAAAATATTAATCTTTGGCTCTAAGTTGACAATCTCGGCTAGAAAAACGAGCCGCGCAGAGAGAACATTTTGAAATTAAATAAAACAAAAATGAAATTTTATGACATATTAAATCTGATTTATCAGATTTTGCCATAAAATCAACGGTGGGCTGCGGTTTGTGCATTTCTGATTTAATTAAATATGCATATTTTTTTTTTAATGTTGATCTATCATCGTCATAGTTCTTCATTATGAACAGAGATTACAGTCTTCCGCGCTCTACGGTTGCCGACCAAAGGACTGTGATTTACGTTACCCGCATAAGATGTGTTAATAGCACGAAAAGACATTCTGCTAATGCTAATTGCTTTTCTTCGTTTCTAATCGTCGCTAATTCGTTTTCTGTAAACTTACGACTTCAAAATATCAAATAGAAGACAACTTAGACTTGTTTGATTTTCGAGTTTTTCTAGATAATGAAATGTTTTTAACCGCTATGGTCACGCCGGCGTGACAAATTCTTACACACTCTTGTGCAACGATAATTTCGCGATAATTACAGGCGGCCCTCGATTTTCGCACATTCTACTTCAATTAATCTACGGCAATTCGATATTTCGCACATGTTAAAAATGAAATTTTATCCGATCCGTCACGGCGACTCGAAACCAACGGCTATTATGTATAAAATAAATGTATGAAACTAGACCCCAAACATTTCATGTCAAGATATTGATAAATTCTTCGACAATACTTTGACATTTGTTTTAAAAAAGAATTATCTAAGAATAAAAATAGTTATTTATGATATGCTTCATAATTTGGTCGGTATTTTGGATTTTTTTGTGAGGAAGTGACGATTTTTCACGCTCCCGCTTCGTCGGATGTGGTTTCACTCACACGGTGTATTTTCTCGCTCGCATCCGGTACGGAGCGATAAAAAACATCGCGCCCGTACTAATAGAGAAACTCATATTATTGTTTTTATTTTTTTCCCAAATTGTGGACAATAAAGGTCAATGATTTTTCTTTGGACTTTTTTAAACAAATACATAAAGCTTGGGATATTTAGGATTTATATTAAAAGAGTTGCTCGAGAAAAGTGAGTTAACCCAAAAACTTAAGGTGCCAAATGGACCCCATCGGCACGGCTATGTTAATTATCAGTAGACGAAGTTAATTATAAATCTATCTAATATTAACGCAAAAAAGTTGCGATTGAAAACTTTAGTTTTCATATAGCGTGCATGTGACTGAATGTGCAAAGTCAGTTTACAACTAACTCCATCATCCGAAGATAAACTAATTCCAAGCGCGAAATTAGCTTACCTTAATTAAGTGTATTCGTTCATTGAATGTATTTACTCTCATTTTTTCATCAATTCGTTGATTAACCATTTAACAGGATAGTTCCATGGAATTTTAGAAAAATAAAATTACTAAATTATTTTATAAAAGTGTTAAAAATGGATGGTTACTGCATTTTGAATCGATATTCATTTGTGACCAAGGGGGGCGTCTTTATTTGGGTTATGGAAGAGAATGTAGATTTACAGCAAATTGGCCAAAAATAATAAAAACTTGTCGGCGAAGGTCGACATGAAACTTATTTATACTTTAGTGCAGTGGTCACCAAACGGTTTTTAACCTACGCCCAGAAAATTATTTGCAAATTGGTACCTCAATTTTAAAACCAAGAAATCAGTTTATACAAAAATATGCAGACTTCGCACTACTCGTAGTTTGTATATACAGTCAGCCCTCCTATAACGCTTCTTCTAAATCCCTGTTTTCTACAAAATGCTAATAATTTTACAGTAAAATTGCACATTTCGTAAATATATAATGCATTGCCGAGCGAAATAAAGGTCACATTTGGTTGAGAGCAAAATATAACACGTACACGTCAACAAATTTGGCGTTATAGGAGGGTTGATTTCTCTCAACTGTTTTAATTATATGCAAATTCAAGAACTAAATAAATGTAAAAATGAATCTTAATTAGATGTACAATATATATCAGGCGTGGGCAAACTTTTTATCTGGCGGGCCGCGTAAAGAATTTTATAACTATGCAATTAAATACAACATAAAAAACAAATGATTATGAAAAATTAATTATTTAATTTATGATAATACTCTGTAGTTAGAAAATCTTATAGTTTTGTTAAAAACCGACAACCTTGCCTTAAAAATGAATGAAATAATTTTGATGTTTGGCCGAAAGATGATAATTTAATCTATGAAAACTACCCAGAAAGCGAGAAAAATTGAATCTTTGACTCAGACTCGACATTCTTGATCGAAAAAAGAGCCCCGCAACGAGAAAACTTTGATATTTGAGCGAAAACTTTAAATTTCACCCATGAAAAATAATTGAAAATTATTCATCGGTTATTCTTAACCTGTAATTTTATCTAAATCAAAAAACCGCACAGCGCGAAAATTTTGAATATTATTGATTAGGTTCGTCAGGTTCCTTATTCTCTTTCTTTTTTATTAACAAAAAAATATTTTTATAAATATTACTTTCAGAGCTTGGTCCGCTAAATATTCACGGCGGGCCGTATGTGGCCCGCGGACCCTAGTTTTCCCAGGCCTGATATAGATACTATAATATAGATACAAGTACGTTTTAATAGATATTTTCTAATATAAACTATATTTATTATTAGTAATGTCGTTTTTTTTCAATGAAATTCAAAACAATTTTTTTTATATTTTGTATAACTTTTCTTTTACAAAATAATTCCCCATATTATTTTATAACCTTCAGACCCCTTTCTTTGAAATCATCCATGCCCTTCCTGTAAAACTCTGACTGTTTTGACTGAAAATAGTCTGAAAGGGCTGTATTCACCTCTTCTAAGGAATTGAAATTTTGATCTCTTAGAAAATGTTCCATAGAACGAAATAAGTAAAATCAGATATAATTTTGAGATCAGTGAGTATGGAGGATGCAACAGGCTGACCCATCCAAGATCCTGAATTTTACACGTCAAGTTCGCAACATGAGGTCGCGTGAATGCGTGTGGGATCGAAACACCTTTTTTTCAATATTTCCCAACTTCTTTAGGATCCTCTAAGTACTGGACCAGGATGTACCGACCTTTACCGATAATTTTTCAATGGTCAGCATCGGGTCGTCTTCGATTGCAGAATTCACGGCTGCTTCATCGGCCTGGACAGGTTGTCCACCAGACTTTGAACCAACATTGGCATTCCTGACATTATCAATAAATCGCAAATATTCTTCGTAGCACTCATCGCTTTCTTTTTTTTCAAATGATATTGAAAAGGTATACGAAAGCTCCGCAGATGTTGTTCCGAGGACACGTCTCTCCCATTGTCGTCAGAGGGATAAAGAAACCGTTTTTTTTGTCTAAAGGTCACGAGTAGGTAGCTGCTACACAAGAGAAACTTATAACACCTCCTTACTGCCTAACAGACTGAAGGAGACTATTTTTAAGATGGCGCATCGAAAAAACGAGATTACTTATGGGTATCAATTAGAAAATATTTTTGGTCAGACTAGTCTTTAAAAATTGCAATTCTCAAAAAGTTCCGTGATCCCTGCTTTGGTAACTTTATTTGTGAAAAATTTTGATCCATAAGAACGAGCATCGTTCAAAGGAAGTTGTTAGTATTAAGAATGTGGTAGTTTCTCGATTTTGTCGTTGCTTTAAACTAAATCGTTGTTCGTCGAAGTGATTTACATTGACTTTTCGTCTCTCTACGCTTAATTTACAAAATTGCGCAATTATCTGGAGATGTCGACTTCACTTTGGAAAGCTAGTAAATCGCGGTGTATAGATATTCTTCATCCCTATTTTATAGGTTTGCATTTAGGCAGAATCAATCATATAATCAAGGGCAATTAGTCACCGCATCAGCCGGCAGTAGGGCGCAGCCCCCGCGTGACGGATTACGGCCGAACCGCGGGCAAGTGTGAAAGATAAGAAGGAGAGCGCTCATGATAAATCGGGGCTCAGCCGCAAGAAATCAAACGGCAATATCTGCGGCTGAAGCCGGGGGGCGGGCGGCGAAGGGGGCGAGGGGGCGCGGCCCCCGGCAGACATGTGCGACCGCTCGACCGACCTAACCAAGCGTGCACAACAATCCCGAGGGGTTTTTATATCCCGGACCCGTCGTCTACTTATATTCACTCCCGCAACAATTATTATTATTATTATTGCCGCTCTTCGGGGGAGGAGATGCCGGGGGATGACTTAATTACCGTGCTGTGCGACCGGTCTCGGTGTGACTGGAAACTGAGCTGTGAAATTTTAATGCAGCAGACGTTGATTCCGATCGTTGAATTCGAAGTTGTGCGAATCTGTGTTTAACATGGTCTGGGTGCTGGTGCGAAACCGCACGCGGCGAGGACAGATTGCGGTCGTTCTTAGAGATTGGCAAACATATTTCTCTGAAAACACTAAAATAACAGTTAATTTATGAGTAGTGTACGTTAAGCTCGACTGTAACCGGCTCGAAGCGTTTAAAATGTGGTGTTACCAAAGAAAGACAGGGAAGGAACACGTCAAGATTACAACTGTCCTTCAGCTTCTTCACAAGGAGCTGAAGCTTCTGGACACCGTAAAACTCCGTAAAATGTAGTACTTTGAATACACCATTCCTTGAAAAGAGTATCGCCTTCTGCAGACCATCATGGAGGAAAAAGTATATGGTAAACGGTGATTTGGAAGAAAGAAGCTATCGTAGCTCCGAACATTCGCATTAGAAGCTCCAGAATTGTATTAGCTCGCCCAAAATCAACATACATATGGCGAAAAACAAGAATAAGTAGATCGAATATGTCCGTAAACGGACAAGGTACCCGAAGGAGAATAGCTCTTTCTTCATCAACCTTTATCAAAATATCTTGAAACACATGTTATATGTAGTATATTATCTGAGCAGTGCATATTTGGTGGTAAAAACACAACACTAAGACAAGAATGTTATATAACATGCGAATGACCAGGTGCGTTATCCAAAAACAAAAGTAAGAATTGATTGAATCAAAAGAAAGAATTGCATTGGAAAATTGAGACAAGACTCTTTGGACACTGTAAAAAACCATTTATGGACCAAAGTTTCGCCTTCTGCGGAGCATCATGGAGAGAAAAGTAGAAGATGAACGGTGGTTGGGAAGAAAGAACCCATCTTGGCTCCGCAAAATTCGCAACTGGACCGGATTGGAAGCTTCAGAACTGTTCCAGCTCGCCAAAACTAGACAATAATATGGAAAAAAAACAAGATCATGTAGATCGCCTACGTTCGAAAACAAGGTACCTGAAGAAGAAAAACCGGGTTGTATCGATGCATTCTGTATCGGTACAACCCGGACAGTGAATCATGGAATGTTTTTAGTGGCCTTAATTCGTTACAAATAAAGAACGATCGATTTTTTCTTCCTTTCATGAAATAATCTCCTCGATGTTGGCAAATCGTCGTCCATTCGTTTTTTTTTTTATCTTCTGGAATAAGAAGAAGTTATAGAAGGCTTTGTATGGCAAATGCGGAGTTTGGAGCATCACAGCGGTCTTGTTTTTGGTTCTTTTTTCCACGTTTTCCAATTTGACTTGTAAAACATTTAACAGCCGACAATAAAGTATTGCTAATAATTGGAACTGAACTTGGATTGGATTGGCAATTAGATTTAAACAACCGAAATAAAAAAAACCTTCCATTCCTATTTATTTTTTGACTATGGATTATTAGCCGTCTGGCTTTACAGTTAATTCCAGAGCGCCAACTACCCTTACGATTATTTGATAAATACTTTTTTAGATTCGAGGGTAATGTATCTCACAATGCATAGATTTGTCTTTAGAAGTTTAACCTATCCACTTACTTAACCCAGTTGCGGTTACCATACAAAATCATAGTAGATTGTTGTCTTGCATCTAAAATGATTGTTCCCGAGAATTCTTGGCAATTGAAAAATTTAGATTCTGGGATTCAAATATCCGGGAGTCAAGAATTGTATTTAGTCCTGTTTTTGTCTTAACTCCTGTAGTATTTTCTTCTTATTATTATTGTAATTTCGTTCGAAAGTCGTAGAAATAAATTCGACCAATGAGTCTCTGTCGTCCGGACGTTAATATCATACAAAGAGAGGACGTGATGTAGAGAAATTATGGCAATGGAGAGGAGAGGCCCGGATAATGGAAGAGACGGATGCGTCCACACGTTCCGGCCTTCCGACAAAACAAATTGACGTCGATACCGCGTCGTCGATGCCCATCGACGCCAGATTGAATCGTCAAAGCGGTGCGGGCCGCGTCGCCGTATCTTGATTAGTCGTTATTATGATTTTTTTACGCGGCCCCCATCTCGTCTCGAGTGACGAGTCGCTTTCAAATTATCATTCCCCCCTCGGCAGCCCGCATGGATTCGGGAGGAAGAGCCGGAGAACAAGTTCCGCGGCCCCCCCAGCCCGGCCTCCCTCGTGACAGGCGCAAGCCTTCCGCGGCTGGGAAAAAAAACTTGAAAGAGGGCGCTCTGCCCCCCCCCGAGAGGGAGAGGGTCCACGGGAGCATGAAACCGCCGGAAAAACGTAATGGGGATATTCGGATGAGTTCGGTGACGAATATCAGGTCGTTTGGAAGAGCGGGTGTGGAGTGGAGTCAGCCAACCGCGGGAATCAAGATCCGCGGGAATTCGCGCCGAAATTACTGTTTTAATTTACTTGACATTTGGTTGTAATTTCGACGGGGATTAGGCGGGGATTCGTCGGCTAATTATTCCATTGAAAATTCGGGACGGAATATTTTAGGCCTCAACACGTGGCGCAAACTTGTACTCGGCTATTGCATATATTTTTCTTCAACCCTCTACAAAAAGCTATACAAAAAGTCTACGCTTGTGTAACAGATTTTTAAAAATGTTACTTACAGTAAAAATACCACAACTACTACCTTTTCGAGCATTGAAGAATGCGCTATGACCAAATAATTCTAATGATGATTTCTTAAGGCTTTTACTTTGCCATTCTTTGCGAGCTCGTCGTTGATGAAGTTGCCTCCGCCCTTTAGGAACACCCCAAGAACAACATTAGTTGGCTACATAATCTTGGTGCGGGTTGATCCGCTAACTTTACGGAGGAAGGGGTGCCTCTTTGAATCTGCAGACCAACATCACACACCTTAGCGATAGTCTAAAACACCGCCGGGTGTTGGATTGCTTCCCTTCGAACGGTTTACGGCTTAGAACCTGAAGGACGGGGCAACATCGCACGCTCTAGCGATAGATAGCGATATTAGTAGGAAGTGAACGAAGCCGGGAACGGCTGAAGTGTGACTAGAGAGCCGGGTCTACCCATTCTGGGATAGTCGCATTTCTACCCCTGCTGATGACGGAGACACTAATATTTTTTTCTTTTCAGTCTCACTAATTCATAGAGTTTCTCTTTTGTGGTCATACTACAGCGTCTATCTTTTTTTAAAACCAAGTCACTAAACTCTTCTATTACTTCTCGTTTGCATAGGATCAGGTTTATCACTAGCTGCTTTTATGTGATTCTACAATCTCTAAAATAATGCTGATCTTACATTTTTTTATGGACGATGTCAGATACTTTCATATTAACATTGTTTCAGAGTGTTCTATGAAGTATCCTTGTGCAACGAGTGGTAATTCTTCTACTCGAATGAGTTTTGAGCTTGCTACTGCGGTTTGGGACTGGTTGAGTATGTACGATAGATGTTTTTTTAGCAGATAAGATCAATACTAGGGATTCTTTATCAATAAAATGATGTAGAATGTCTACTGGGTGTGTAGATATATATAGATGCGTCGTAGACGTGCATTGTCAAGCCATTGAATGGAAGTCTACATCTTTCAGTTCTAGTTTCAACACTGGCTCTTAATCGTTGTATATTTTGTTTCCATTATTGGTCGATTTCTTGGATGTGTTTAAAATTCTCGAAGCAGTATCGCTAATTGAAGCCTAGAAAGCGTCTAGCCAGATCCAAAAAGGCACTCAGTCGCCTGCCCTCCCCCTCGCGCCCGCCGCCTCTCTCGCCTCTTGTTTACGAAGCATATTTTAGCGAGGAAACTGAGCAAAGGCGACACTCAGTTGTTGGCCCATAAATATTTGCCATAATTCGGTGGGTGGTTAATTCAATATGCAGCGGTCCACCGTGCCGATCCATTACAAACGAGGCGCGGATGTCTGAAGAAATAATTTGTTCCAGGCCCGAGGGGGGCGGAGGCTCGCGGGGGCCCATTAGGGGAGCCCCCACGTGCCGCCCCCCGCGGCCCCCTGCGATTAATCAGCCGCGTCGTTAGCCGCGCCACCGCCTCCGGACCCCGCGCCCCCGTCCCCACGCCCGCCCATTTTTTTTTTCCATCATCAAAAGTTCCGCGGCGATGATCTCATCTTTCAAATTGATTTAGAGCGACCGGAGCCCTTCTTGGCCAAACTGGTTGACCCAATTGAGGAGCGGGACACTCGATCCGCGCAGAGTAATAACGTTCACGTGTACGACTTCGTCAATTCCGCGCTCCATGTTTACAGTTAATTGATTTTCGTACGGCTTTTATTTTGTCATTCTTGGCGTGCTCGTCGTTGTCGGAGCTGCCTCCGCCCTTCCGGACACATCTAGAATAACAATAATTGGCTGCGTAGTCCAAGCACGGGTCGGTCCGCCAGCCTTAACAGTGAGCTCTTTGAGCCGGCTATCCGACGGCCTATTATAAACTATAAACAGCTGTCGGGTTGTGACATTGCCTTTTTTGTGAGATTTATTTATTTATTTAACTACAATGGATGGATGACATAACAGAAAATCCAAAGCGCCAATCACCTTTATAAAGATTCTAAAGATCCAAGGGGAATGAGTCACTTACACTTACACCCCCCCGTGTCACAAAGAATTCCTAAAATTCATAGATTTCACCGGAGGATAACTATCCGGGTACTAATTTAGCTCAGTCGTGGTTCTTCTTTGGTCAGCACCCTCATGTCTGAGGATCATTATCATTCTTGTTTCGAAAATTCTTGATTTTATCTATCCAGGATTCTCTGCACTCTGGATCTCGCATCGCAGCTAGTACGATGGAGCCTGTGGCGGTCTTCACTTGGTCGCTTGGTCCTTCCCCTGCGTCCTTGTACGTTTCAAAGCGCGACAAGCTTCACCAGGCTTTTGTTTCTTCTGGCGAGATGCCCAAAGTATAGAAGAATACTTTTGAGACATTCGGTCGAAAGTCTTCTTTGTAGTTCCCCATTCCTTTTAGGACAGACACGTTTGTGCATTGAGCGGTCCATGTTATTCTCAGCAGACGTCGCCAGCACCACGTTTCAAAGGCATCAATTTTCTTTTTCATATATTCCTTTATGGTCCAGGTTTCTACGCCGTAAATAAAAATTGAGAATACCAGACTCTACACTAAACGCTTTTTTGTCCTTTTGGATATCTCTCTGTTTTTCAAAATCGTTGATAGCTTTGACATCGCATTTTTCTCACAATTTCAGTTACTCGTAAGTAGTGATCCGAGATATAGAAACTCTTCAACCTTCTCCAGATCCGGAAGATTAACAGATCTGGATAGTTGATTACAGACGCGGTTAACTTACGATATATGTTACATACGAGTCATGACACTGGTCCACTTTAATATTATTTCAATTGGTTTAAAATTTATATTATTGTTTATAATTATTTATTCGGAGAAGGTTTTTTTTATATAAAAACTATTGATCCACTTTCCCTCATTTTTGAGGAACTTGATCATGTGCATGATTTCCCTTATAGAGGACCGTGGACATGGTTTTCATGGGAATATATAGTGCAGTAAATTTTTAATAGCTTTCCAGCTTATATTTTTGACAATTCGAAGGTCGTCAGACTCCAACCTTACCCCTCTATTGACCAGCGTCACTCAGAATTCTTCGGAATGGTCACCCATCCGAGTACTATCTGGGCTCAGAAGCTGTTAACTTGACAATCATAATACAATTGTAATTACCTTGAAGCTACATAGCTTAGGAGGAAGGATAGATGACATTCATATAATATTTAAATTTATAAACATGCGGAGGTAATGAGTCTCTGACACTACATACCCCCCCGGCCAGTGTCATAAAGAATTCATAGTTTTCGCGGGATGATTAACGTATCCGAGATCTAACTTAGCTCAGTCGCGGCTAAATTAATTATTGTAATAATATATATGTTACCTACCAGTCATGACACTAAGATAACTCGCAGTAGCGGTTAATTAGGCAATCATAATTCGGTCGTTGTTACCTACAAGCTGTGACAGATACAGTAATACCCCCAATAAGTTTTCCGATAACGCCAATTTCAAAATAAATCGCGGCAGTCCCTCTAATAACGCGAGCGCATTCTATTCATCATAGCTCGACCGTAAACTCTATGCCGTTTGGCTGGGTGCGCATGTGTGATCTCGCTCGCACATATCCATGTCCTCATGTGTGCGAGTGTTCGGCTCATTTCTCACCATTTAACGCCTGATGTAGACAATGAGCCACGGATGTGTATGTCGGCGATCGCATGCATGGCAACCGAATATCTCATTCATCTAAGATTCATATTTTTTTCATAGATTTGTATTTTTTTGTGAAATACTCGTAACTCTAAATTTTATATGTGCTCGATTATCCCGATAACGCGTTGCTCTAATAACGCGGTGCCAACTTTCGCGTTATCGGGGGTATTACTGTACGCCACGGATATATTTGGCGTCGTTGTCGCTGTAACGCCGAAGGGCCCCGAGGCGTTTCGTCCGCAACTCGTTCGAAAAATCTCCAAAATTACAATTTAGCCGAATAAAAAAGAGGGCGAAATGTTTGCGAATGCCTCGATACTGACGCTGCAGCCGACGGTTTCGGCCTCCAACTTTTTGTTATAGAAATGGGTCTAAATTGTTGATACTCCTAAATTATTTACTAGCAAAACCACTCGCCGAAAACATATTTTCGTTACATGAGAATAACAGAGTCGATTTTGTTATTCTCGCAATTTTTTTTTTTTTGCGGACGTGAAAAATAAATGAAGAAGACGGTATGGATCAGGGGTCTGCAACTAAAATTTAAAACGTTCGGTTTGTTTGCGACCCCCGCTGTTTGTGTCGACGAGGAGCGTGGCCGGTGGGACGATTTGTTTAGTTATGTAAATGTATGGAGCAGCATCTGCTGGCTAAGTGTCAGCTGCCCGCGAGAAATGAATTGCTCAAAGCACCGCAGACGGTGACCCATGGGTCGCTGCAGCGCACGGGTCGAGGGGGGGGAGGGGGGGGGGGAGAGGGGCCAAATGTGTGTTTGTACTAACGATAGTGAAATTGGTGAGGTAGACTCGGTCTTCTGTATATTAGTTTGCCTTAAAAATTACAAACCACCGAGCGGAGTCCGGCGCCAGGATCTATGGCAGTGGTTACAAACTTTTTTCATAGTGCACGTTGAGCACTAAGGATGCCATAACAGGAAGATTCCAAAGCGCCATTCACCCATATAAAGATGCAAGTAGAATGTCTCTCACGCTAATATTCCCCCCAGTGTCAAACCACGACACTGGTTAATTTTAATATTTGTTTTATAACTATTTATTCAACGAAGGATATATGACATTAAATTAATTGATTCCAACGCGCCAAATGAGTGTCTTCCTCTTACATACCCTCTGGCCAGTGTTATAAAGAATTCCCTGATTTCATAGTTTTCGGCGAACACCTATCCGAGTACTAACTTAGCTCTAGGTTAACTTACGTTATAGAAATAATATGCATGTTACCTACAAGCCATATCACTGGTTATCGGCTTGTAGGAATTCAAATACGCATCGTTGAAAATGAATGGAAACTATTTTTGTTCATCTTTGGTATTTTTAACGATGTATCTTCGTTGTTCACGTCATAGTAAATCATCTATGATTCATTATTAAAAAAATATCTACTAAACCGAATTTCTATAGAACTCGTGTTTTTTCCAGAATAAATTAAATTGTTCGACCTAAATATTCATAGCATTTTAAAATAATATATCTTTGATCGACATATTGAAGTGGATGAACTTAAACAATTAGAATGGATTAGAATATTTACGTATTTGTGCGCAGAGAGTGTCCGCCGCCTGTGTGCAGAACATCAATTAGCGCCCCTGTACGCCTGGTGTGCTTGAAAAGACGAACTATGATTTATATTGTTTAATTGTCGATTCTAAGAAATGTAATTCATTTTAATATGTTTAAAATGTTCTCTCTTGGCGCCTGTGTGCGCCGCACAATCTGACGATATGAACGGCATACCCCTGCATTAACGCTTTCAGCAATATGCCCGAAAAATTGCCAATCTATGCCGCATTAGAAGATTAGAATGAAGATCAGACATATTTTAAATAGTAGAATTATGCTTAGAAAATCTATCAGTGTGTGCACTGACGGAGCGCCGTCAACATGGGTTTTTTTTTAAATCCTTAGAGAATTTTGTGAATAAAATTATCCTAGGCTTGGAAATAATTTATTCATACCTTGTAGTTTCGACTTTAGATCGTTGAGAACTTAATATTTAGCATGAAAGTAAGAAGGTATAAAAGGTGCTCGAGTTGTATGGCGAATAGTATGCAAAAGGTTGGTCATCACGGATCTATATTCCCATACCTAAAGCAAATCAATAATCAGATAAATTCATTTCTTTCAAAATCATTTTTACACAAAGCTGCACGTGTCGCTAGCGCATGCGGCGAATCGACAGTTGTCACACCGGGATGACAATTGCGGTTAAATGCTTTAAATATAAATAATTAATTTGAATTAATAATAATTATAGCCCAGCAATATGAAATTTGATGACGATTGAAGCAAATAAAACGTCAGACATCTTTTGACATATTTTTATTATTATATCACATTATCGTTGAATGCATTTTAACCTAGCCGTGCCGATGGGGTCTATTTGGCAACCCAAGTTTATGATTTTTCTCGAATAGCTCTTTTAATATTAATACTACATGTCACAAACTTTTTGTATTTGTCTAAAAAGATCTAAAGAATAATTATTATAAATAATCAATGGCCTTTATTGTCCGCAATTGCGAAAAAATATATATAAAAACAACAATATGCATTTTTATTCGCTCCGTACGGGGTGCGAGCGAGAAAAAACATCGCGCATATGCAAAATTTGATCGATATTTTGGATTTTTCTACTAATATATATCAAGAATAACTATTTTTATTTTTATAATAATCCATTTTTTTTAAATGTCAAGATATTGATGTAGACTTGACATGCTGGGGTCTATTTTCATACAAAATATACCCCATCGGGCGGTTATGTTGGTTTCGAGCCGCCGTGGTGGATCGGTTAATCTGTTGGACGCCGCGACTTTGCGCCTTAAGGCGTCAACGACTGGTTAATTTTAGATAGTTTGGACAACATTTACGCGTCATTTTCAATTTTTCCCCTGTTGGGGTCTCTCGGCACTCCTAATCTTCCGGCGCCTGTGTGCACTGCACAATCTGGCCACGTGGGATGATCGATGCAATAGTAATGACCGCCATAGTTTCAAAGAATTGGGAAGTTATTAAAAAATAACCTGCGGAAAATATTTAAATTCTCTTCATTTGTTTTTTTTTAAATTCAATAACCGTAATAATAAATATGTCATCGGCAGGTATGGAAACATATATCTTAAATATCCCCCCGGAACATTCTTCTTCGGTCGGCGGTTAAGATTTCGAAATCTCACCTGCAGATTAATTTCTTCCGAAATGTTAAGAACTCGACGTTGTTTGTTGTGGGGCTGCCGTCGGGCGGCGGGCTGTGGGTGGTGGGCGTCGGTCGGGCGGCGGCGAACAGAACAAAGGGGGCGCACGGGCCGGAAGGGGGAGGGGGGACGGAGAGGTGGCGGCGGGGGGGGGCGCACAAAGGAAGCGGCTGCCGAGTAATTTGAATGCGGGTCGCGCGGCGGCGCCGGCCGACACTTGTTGCGCCCCCGGCGCCTCCGCCTCCGCCCCCGCCCCCCTACCCGCCCCCCACCCGCCTAATTACGCGCCAGGACACTCCGCGCTGTGCCACTTTTTATTTCAAAAACTCATTTTGTACCAAAATAAAAAAAACGCTTAAAACGCAATGCGATAAAACGCACGCGACATTGCCATAGAGATGCGACTATAACATTTTATTAAACGCACTATTTATTCAAATAAATAATAAATAAATAATAATATCGATAATAAAAAAAATAGTGGCACCTATATCTTGATAGAATAATTATTTATTTTATTCGAACGGTGTGTATCTTTGCTAAAAATATATAGCGCCAAATGTGTCGATTTATAGTACGGATTCGAACCATTCAAACCGAAAAGTTTTTCATTTATTATATAGATGGCTTATATATATAAATAATATTCAATTTATTAATAATTTATTTTTATTTTTGCAGAGTTCTTCTAATCAAGATCCCGTTTACCGCAAAGTAGCCATCGTGGAAAATTTTTTCGACATCATCTACACGGTGCACGTGGATTTAGAGGGACGCGCCGGAAAGCACGCCGGACAGAAGAGGACATATCGGACGGTAATAATAATTCAATTATTATTAAAATATTTCGATACAAATTTATATATTAGAGTGTTGCAATTGATACATATATACGTATACGCGGCGTATATATATCTATATATCTGTTTTCATTCTCGCACAACGGATAGATTTAAAGGCACCTGTTGCCGCGACGTGTGGTGCGCGCGTGTGTCTGTGTGTGTCAACACCGAAGACGTTTAAATTTAAAGGGGGAACCCCCTGGATGGAGTGGGTTAGGAGTCTGCCCCGAATAAAAATCGACGAGGGGTTTCCTCGCGCGATTTGCGTATTGTCTCGGCCTTATGATTGACTAGGGTCAGTTGTCGGGTGTCTTTTCCAACCCCAGGTCGAGACTGATCGATTCGTTTTTGTTGCAGATCACCGAGACGTACGCGTTCCTGCCTCGAGAGGCCGTGACCAGGTTCCTGATGGGCTGCACCGATTGCCAGAGGAGGCCGAGGTCGCTCTCGCCGTCCTCGGTGCTGCCGACGCCGAGTCCCAGTCCCACTCCCTTGCCTTCCACGATCGTCCCGAACGGATTCCATCAGCTGGCGTCCTCCACGCCGATCAAAACTGAATCGAACCACAAAACCAAGAACGGAATCCCGGACATCTCGACGAAAAACTGGGAGAACGAAATCGACGCATCGCAACATTCGATAAAATCTTACAAAGAACACATTTACGACTCGCCCAGAACGAGAAGTTACATAAACGACGATTTCTATTCGATCAACAGCCACTCCAACGGCGTCGATTTGTCGTCGAAGAGCGTTCCCGCCAATTTCAACGGAGTCGCGAGACATCTGTCGCCGAACATCTTCGAATCGCCGATCAGCGCGTTTAAAAGCGTCAGAAAAGACCTCAACGCGAGTTTCAAAGATGATTCGATGGATTCCGTCTCGAACAAAGACGAACGAAGTCACAAAAAGTTGCTAAACAACGCCGCCAACAAAGCGATCAAGATCGAAAACGAAGAGCCGAGCAAGTCTCCGTACACGACCAGAGCCAACAGACCCATCAAACAAGAGTCGAAACACGACGACGTCGTAGTCGAGGCAAAACCTGCCACCGAGTCCAAGCGACACAAGCACAAGTTCAAAGGCTACGAAAAGATTCCGCCGAAACCTTACAACCCCCTGGACGTTTGCAACCTGACGTCGAAGGATCCTCCCAAGTCCCGATCGTCTCCCAAACGGAGGCATCTGAATCCGATGTACAGTCCGAACGGCGTCGATTCCAAGCCGTTCCCCAAACCCTGGTCGCCTTCGATGGCTTCGATGTTTTCGCCCCATCGCCTCTCCACGGACAGCTCCGGCAGCAGCCACTACATGGGCCACATCGCGGACATGGAGATCGACTACAGGGTCCCCATCACCACCACCTACTTGAAGCACATGAGGAGCCTGGGCTTCAACCACCACGACCCCGGACACTTCGAGCACAAGGTGAGCCATTTCTTATTATTTTCGTCGCAAGTTTAATTATTGGCACGGTAACATAACGAATGTGAAAATGATCCCTCATCCTTCTTGTCGGCGATCTGCCTCCCTGCGTAAGAAACTAAAAAAAAAGAAAGGATCCCCCCTCGAAATGGACAGGAGAAACCCCAATCAATCTTACGTGCGCCTGGTAAGGGGATACCCGCTTTTACCCTTGTCTTTCTTATATATCGCATGGGGGCGAACGGGGGCGGGGGCGCGAGACGAGGGCCGGGGTGGCGCCCCCTGCGGAATGACCATTGTGCCCCCTGGCCGACACGAGCGGGGTGGGAAGACGAACGAGGGCCGAACAACAAATAACGACGAAAATACTTGTATCGTTACCGAGTCCTGTGTGTATGTGCTCGGAGCCGGCTGTGTGTGTGACTGGGACACCGGGCTGCCCACGGTGGATGAGGTGCAGACACCGCTGCGGACCCACCCGAGTGCCATACGTCTCATAATTTATCGTTGTATTAAACGGCCGCGAACGACAAAGAATTATTTTCAGAATTACTAAGATTTCGCCCGTGGAAACAATAATAGCTTCGAACATGACTTATTTATAATATTTAATTATCATTGTCATGGCTTGTAGGTAACATACATATTATTATTGTCACCAGCTAGTACTCGGATAGGTTAATTAGTATGTTTATAAATTTTAATATTATATTTATGTAGGTAATTGGCGCGTTCGAATTAATTAATTTAATCTGCGTTTAATAAATAATCATAATAATTAATATAAATTTCAATCGAACAGAAATAATATTAAAATTAACCATGGTCATGGCTTGTAGGTAAGACATGTCGGTTTGATAATATAGGTTAACCGCGATTACCCGAAATAAGATAATACCCGGATCTGTTTTTTACATATTTCGAATCACTTTCTGTAAAGCGTTCAGTTCCTGGGATTACTATTCCAGAAATGCCACAATTTTTAATTAATAATTAAAAAGTAAAAATGTGTTGTTTAATTTATAAATATACTGTAGCGGCGACGTTGTATGCGTTGCACGTGTTGTTTAAAAATGTTATATACCCCTGAAGCAATTACCCTACAGACGGTTTAAAATGTATTGGATACTGCGATTTCAGATCCGTCGGATCCGGCAATTCTCGCTAATGTAGAAAAATCCGATATCTCGGATTTCGATTTAGTGTTTGGAAAACTTCTCCTTTAATGTTTTTTTTTCTTCTGGAATAAGAAGAAGTGCCATAGGACTATTTTTGCCGAATATGGAGGCCAATGCATTATAACGTTGTTGGGTTTGGCCTGATGTAAAAAAAAAACTATTTTTCAAATTTTAAGATCTCGTTTACACCCAATTCTCTATTTGCATAGTGAATACGCGATTTATAACTACATCTCCCCCTCCTATAACGAATAAATCGGGACCACGTTATAGAAATCAAGGCACCCATACAAAAAATGCATACTTCTGACTTTGAAAGTATTTACAGACAATACTTCTTTCAAGAAAGGCAAAAGTCAAGATCTTTAAGATCCTCATTGGGCTTGAGAAAAATATTTTGAACTAGACTCGTCGATAAGAAATGGCGAATCCGGTGCAATGAAGTTGTACATCCTGAACAGTACAGTCAGCCCTCCTATAACGAAGAAATCAGGACCACGTTATAGAAACCAAAGGCACAAAATATGTAGAAAAGGCTTTTAATTTTATTTTGTAAATTTACGTTCTTACGCGCTATGGGAGGGACTGTCGAACTTGTTATAGACAACCGCGGTATAGCAGGGAGCATTATAGTCCAACTAGAATGGTACATTCTGTATGACATTGTCATTATTTGTTTGAAACATTTGAATTTATTTATTAATAATCTCATTACATAATTAAAGACCTTCTAGAATTGAATATTGAACGTTGAACCACTCCTTCGTCTCATCACTTCTAGATAAATTAGACAAATTTAGATAAATATTCATTAAAAATCAGTTTTGATTTAATTGGTTCTTTGTGATACTTGCGATAACATATTATTTT
The DNA here is from genome assembly GCA_022495035.1 of Philopotamus ludificatus. Classification (NCBI taxonomy): domain Eukaryota; kingdom Metazoa; phylum Arthropoda; class Insecta; order Trichoptera; family Philopotamidae; genus Philopotamus; species Philopotamus ludificatus. Next base: position 25,423 of record JAGXCT010034140.1, read on the forward strand.
GGAGTCGTATAGTTAGTTCTTTTTGTCTATTTTATTGAACCGTGTAGAAATAGAATTGGGTTAATTATTATTACATTCAAATCTTTGAAAGGTCAAAGAATGTTCCGGATGTTTATTTATTGAAATGCAACAAAATGTCACCACCTCAAAATTAAACATTAAAGATATTAATTAGTCGGCCAGGATCAGACGAACGAAGACACGGGGGTGGCGGGGTGTTTGGATGGCAACGGGCGCCGAGTGGATAGGGGAGATCGAAGGGTGGCAGCTTACCCTAATTTTTTGCTCTTCTTCTGCGGTCCTTCCACCCCCAGGATTCTTCTGAATGCGGAGGCCGAGGGAGTGGCCGTAGAGAGGTTTTGATGAAAGGTCTTGGACCAAGGTGGGCGGGGGAGCCTCGGGGCCTGTCCCTCCCCCGGCTCCCCCCGGCTCAGCGGGCCCCCCGGGGACCTCGGGGGTATGGGATCCGCCGCCTAAATGCAAGATCCCAACGCCATTCTTCACCGGTCGCCTCTCGAACCCGAAAACCGGAGAAAAATGGGAAATAAAAGATGGCCGGTCAGATTAGGCTTGCGGGCGAGATGGCACAGTGGCCGACCGGACGGTCGTTGCACAGTGGCTCCCCGACCCCGCGAATTTAATAATATATTCCTTCGAATTTAAATGACGTCTAATTCAACAAGTTGTCACGATGGAAGAACGAGGGATGTTCGTTGTCATACGAAACCGATCGCAATTGAATTCCCTTCCAAGAGTAACTTCGTTAGACCACATTATCAGTTTTAGACTAAAATTTATTTATATGATTGCTATTCGGTCCAATGGCGTTACAGCGTCCGGGACTAATGCGTTAGACAAAGACATGTTACAGGAAATGTAGTACAAGAAGAATATTGGATGTTGACGAGTTTGCGCCAATGGGTATAAATGTCGGCCGGCCGTTACATCTGTGAGGTTCCGGTCCACCCCCTCACTCCCCCACGCAGGACCCTATTGGACTCAGCCCCCGGGTGTCCCCCTTAGTCCGCCACCCCCACGCCGCAAATAAAGGTAAGGTTGGGACAAAGATTTTTTTTTGATTTAGCAAGGAGCGAGTTTTTCGGCGCCTCTTTTCTTCGACCGATAATGAGTTTTCTTGCCTCCCCTCGGCGGCGGCTAGATTTGATCTCTCCGCAGTTCGGCCCTGACGGGGCTGACGAGCTTAACAATCTGAGGCGTGCGGATATTTTTTTTTGTTATAAAAACCGGGATTAGACATAGTAATGGATCCAGGGGCCGAAAAACCGGGCAGGGGGGACCGCGTCGAAGGACGGCGACTGCAGGGCCGACCAACGGTCGCAATTTAAAACTACAAACTTTTATCGTCTAATACGCTTTTTGTTAATTCTTAGAGTGCGACTGGGACGGTCCTCCGGGGGGTAATGCCGCACGCAGGACTATGTAAAAATCGGCTCACCATTAGCAGATTAGTTAGTCGTTATTACAGAAGTTGGCTTAACCAAGGATTTGGGGTGTAACCAGAGAGCCGGGGGGCGGTGACCCTCGCCCACCCCCTGCGCCCCCAGTTGGGCAAACTATCCCGCACCCCTCCCCGCCGCCGCCGCCGCCCCGGCCCAAGCCGCCAAACATGATCCAAGTTTTCGGGATTCTGGTGGAAGGTCTAGCGCATAGTCCTCGTGGCGGGAGGAGCGAGCAGCCTGCGCCAGCCAGCTAGCCCCTCACCTATAACTCTATCCAAAGGCCTTTTTCATGTCATGTCATGCCACTAAAGTGACGCAACCGCAATCTGAAACGATGCTCTACTGAAAAATACAACTTTATATTTTCTTAAAGGAACACAATTTTAAAGTGGACTCAAAAATTGCAAGTTTAATTGTGGACATCTTCTAACTCGCGAATAAACTTTTTTCATTAAAAAAAACATAATTTTTAACAACCTTTACACTCCAAGAATCGTATAACAAACAATATATATATATACAGTAATACCCCCGATAACGCGAAAGTTGGGACCGCGTTATTGGAACAACG
>JAGXCT010034141.1:0-17346 GCA_022495035.1 Philopotamus ludificatus
ATGCTAAATTGTCCCAACAGGACCACAGAACGTGACTGTAATCCTGACAGACGTGTCTACACCAGTAATGTGGAGGTGCTACATGGTTAAACTCTTCAAGTTTAGCCTTGAAATCACCGTGGCCAGTCAGGAATTGACTGACCCAGAAGTCTGAGAGAAATCAGCTACAGTTACAGTTAAGAAGAGGTGGGATTCCTCCCCCAAAGGGTGGACTACCTATACTTTAAGTATAATTTAAGTCCCCTTGTGCAGTACGAGTAAGTATAGCCGACCTTTAAGGGGCTACATGACGGCAGTCAGTTACATATGCAGCCCAAATGACAGCTGATAGATCTTGCCTATGTGGGCTATGGGTTGGGGTCTGGGGATGCGATTCTCGCTCTAGCCAGGCCGGTGAAGACCGTAAAGGCCCTGAAAGCAGGGTCGTTTGAGATCAAATCTCGATGACCAAGACGCGGCCAGCCTGACCGCAACTAGCATGGTTTTCCTCGCGGAGTCGAGCTCCGGTCACGTCCAGAGGATTGTATTTGAGGCCAAGTTGATGCAGCTTGGCGTTGAAGGCACCGTGGCCTAGGATAAACTGGGACACATGGTGATTTGGTTCGATCCAGAGCATTGACATGAACTTTTGAACGTCGGGAAAGTACAAAGAACTAAGTCAGCCAGTAGTCTCTTGTTACCAACGCTTCTGCCATGCGGTAGACGGCTGCTCTATAAGGTGACCAGTCTTGGGAGAGGTTCGCAAGTGGTGCGATGATGGTGTCTTCGACCAGGACCTCGAATCCCCTGTAGGTCAATTAGAGTGCAGCTCGTATCTGTAGGTCTAGGTCCAGCGGCAGGACTCAAGTACCGCAAGGGCCGTAGTGGAAGAGGTTCGATAGACTTTGGTTATCATAAGTAGAGGCAATCTTTGTCCCGATAGTAGTCGACTGTTAATTGCAGAACGGGATGCTCTATGGGCCCAGAAATTGGCTGCATACGTGACGATCGGGACAAAGCTCGATTTGCAGTATCGTCTTATGATCCTGTGATTCAGACCCCATTCTGCCCCAGCGACTCTGCTGAAGCATCCAATTTCAAGTTTGGCCCTCTCCATGATGAGTCCCGTGTGGCACAGCATGCCTAGGTTGGAGTCAAAGGTGATCCCAAGGTATCGGCTGGATTCACGAATCAAGAAGTTTTGGTGCCGTGAGAAACCGACGCAGGGAGACCGTTTGAGGTGGTCTTTAATAAGAAGACCCAATTACCGCAGACTACCTATCTCTTCTTTCGCGATATCAGAACCAGGCTTAGCTGGGTGTCTGCAGCCAGACGTCATCGATGATGTGGCCAGCATATCCTGTGGACGATGGTCCTAATAAAAGGCAATGTTGACAAGAGGAGTCTCCAGGGTCGTCGTGGCGACGTACGTGTGAAGCACGTACTCGAAGTGGCGCCATCTCTTGATAGGGCGAATTGCAGGAGCGTTTTCTCGATTTTCGTTCGTTGAAGAGTCTAGTGTTTGAGGACGCCGACGCAAGGACAGCGAGGGCTGGCGCTGACGACGCCCAGTCCTCGGGGATGACCCCGGGCCGGTAACGGTGTCACAGTCTGATTGGCAGGCGGCCCAAACTGCGCCGAAAGAGATATCACAAGCGAGTCGTGACGCGGTGAACGTGCGCAGGCGAGCTGGACGCGGGCGGCTAATTAACTGCGCCTGCGCTTCACGGACTGCGCACTCGCCGTTAATTGTCTGCGCACTCGCTCTTCCGCACTTCATCCACGGCTGCCCGCGGAATTAATCCGCGACGCGAATTCGGAGTGATTTGTGACCGCGCCGCGCCCAATTAACAATAGGCCTTAGCCGTCTATTCATTGGGCGCGTGTGCGTGAGCGCCTCTCTCTATGCCGCTAATTCGGCGGACCTTATCTGCGATTGATCGCCAACACCCGAATAATAAACAATGCTATGCGGTGGTTTCAAAAATTGGATGATGATGAAGAGCTTGTGACCGTACCTCTACAGCTACCAGAGTAGAAGGCAGATCAATAAAATGAAGAACTAATAGTCTTCAACAGCTGTCGTTCTTGAGTCGGTACCCTCGACCATCATTGTTTCGAATCTTGACTGTGGCTCTCCAGGATCCTCTGCGTTCAGCATCTTGCAGCTACCACAGTGGAGCCTGTAACTGTTTTCACTCGGTCACACGATGGACGTCTTTCTCTTTCCCCTTGGATCCTTGGACGTTTTCAGATGTGACGAGCTTCTTCAGAATATCTCTTTTTCTAGCGAGATGTCCAAAGCATTATAAAATGTGAAATGTAGTGCTACCGAAGTACTCCGAAGATTCCATGGAACTTCATTACAAGTAACAAGAACTTCTGGACACCGTAAAAAAAATAGAAAATTGAGTACTTTGGGAACATCATTCGTAGACGTATTATCGCCTTTTGCAAACCGCTATGGAGGGAAATGTGGAAGGCAAACATTCGCAGATTGGTCGTCTTGGGATTAGTAATAAATTTAAAAGAAGAAACAGTAAAATTGTATTATTGTATAAACTACTTCAAAATCCTAATTTACTAGATCGACGTGAGGAAGATTCATATTTTAAACTTACCTAAAAAAGATTTCCATAATATAACAAGAGAAATGCTAAACAGACTCTTTGATGAATATAAGTGATGAAAATAATTTTGAACCAGTTGAAGACAGTGTGGAACTGAATCTTTCATATTATTTATCAATAACAGGTTAAAATAATTCAAATACGCAAATAATTGGGACAACAATTATTTGCGTTAATTATTTTCAGTTATTTTCTCACTTTGAAGACTGGTATGAATTATAGATATTGTATTATTGTCATGTAAAATTGAATTTTTATATATATTTACGTAATCTTTATTCTTTTTTTGCCTTTTATTAATTTTCTTAATTAATTTAATAATTTTTATTTTCATTTTCGATTTTTTTATTAATGCTATATTCAATGTCTATGCGGGAGCAATTTTTTTCGTTATTATTATCGTGAAAAAATAGTTAAAAAAAAATGGGTTTCTATTATTTTAACTTATAAATGTATATTTCTCGAGAATTCTCGAAAAAAGATGAGAGTTCTCTTTTCTTGAAAAATAAAAAATGTCGAGAAATCAGAAACACTAGTTGGGAGCTCCAGAATTGATCTAGCTAGCGAAAAATAAGTAATTTTAGAGAAAAAACAAAAGTAAATAGAACCCCGCAAATTATTCTTTATTTTATTTTCGTTATATTTAAGCTTATTTACCATAAGGCCAAACTGCAATTATTTCTGCGTTGAGAGATACATTATTTAGAGAAGCAATACTAATTTATAGACAAATAGAACAATATAAAATCACAAGAAAATCCCTTATATTTTTCCTGATTTAGAGAAATTCACAAGTAGGTGTAAAACATATCTTTCAAAATACATTAAAAAAAAAAATACGCAGAAATGAACTTAAAACCTTGCGATGTAGCAAGAAATTGTTATTGCAATCAAGTCTGAAAAAATATTTAGACATGGAACAACATTTTTTTAACAAATGTACATATAACCATTTTTCTACGAAGTCAAGATCACGAATTTTTTGTGGTTGACTGGTTCAAAATCCATTTTGTAACTTTTTATTCGTACCATATATTTTGATGGAGTTAACTTCATATATCATAAATAAAAACAGGTTTAATAATACAAATTAGATACTATGGATTCAGTGGAACCCCGATCTATCGTTCTTCAATTTATAGTTATTTTTCCATAGTCCTAATCAAATACGAGCAATGGTAAATAATTCTGCATTAGTCGTTTTGGGCCCTTAAAAAATGAGTAATGAATCGAGATTTCACTAAAAAATAATAATTAATCATAAAAGTCATAGAAAAATTTATCGTGTACATATTAATCATTTATAAATGAAAAATTAACATTAATTAAACTATTGTTTTATATCTGAATGACATTTTTTTATACGATAAGTATTTGCCATCCATAGATTAATTTATAAAAACTTTAAATCTTTCCAATTTGATATTATTACATGAAAGTATTCCGATTCATTGAAAGAAAAGTTTAGAGCATTGAATAAAATAACCTGTAATTGTGGAAATAAAATTCGAGGGATCTGAGAGCGATGCTCCAAATATAAAAGGCCAAAAAATGACCAGAAACTATGACTATCTAAAAAAGATTCAGATGTTATAATTTATATTTACCAGTTGTTTTTAAAACAATAAAATTATATTTTAATTATTTTCAGTAATAAGATATATAACTGGTAGATCCAAATAAGATTAAAAATCATTTTTAGCATATTACAGATAAATGTGGAGCCAAACAGTTGTCGGTCATTGTAAATCCATAAATTCATATAAAACTATGGATATTTATTTAAGCATTTATTTATTTACCAATCCAGGGAGATGCTACGATTTATTTTCATCAATGCTTTCTAATAAGTCATATTATGGAGAGTCGAATTTTATTATGTTAATATATTTACGAATAATCGATGATAGGTTCTTTAATGTCGTTCATTATTCCGTCTTCAGCATCACATCTCAGCCACCTGATGATAAGGATCTCCACCGCGTACACATCTCTGTACCAATCCATTCTCATTAGTATTTATTAGTAAAATAATAAAAAAAAATAATGAATTACATTACAATGGAATTAAGCAATGAAAATCACATGAACACAATAAAATTAATAAATACATAAATTAATAGTTTTACGACGTTTCTGTATATATATATAATGTAATAAAAAAAAGTCTTCAAAATTCCATGTCAATACCGAACACCTGTTTTCATCTAGAAACAATAAAACCAATATTCGCAAGCAATTAAAAATATCTATCCGCGTATAAATTAATCACCGGCGCTTTTTGGCGACATCCATCGCCGATGGTAGATCTGACATTTGTTTACCTTAAGCCAGGTAAAATATTACTGTCAACGTGTAAGTATTCGCATAAAAAAATATTATGCATGTTTCATAGTTTTATCGCTTTCGCGATTTGCATAAATTCGATAATAACCCCATTCGGCGTGGTGAAACCGCGGAATAAAATATTTTAACGACCATGCCCGATACTATAAAAACAACTGTTAATGGCCGTTGACAAATTATAATTAGCCATTTTTTTTGTTTTTGAAATGCCCGTCTAATTAAATATCGTCTTTAGATCGTTGCAAAATTCATTTTCAAAGGCGAACGCGATGGAAATTAATTTTCCAATCGTACGAATATTGGGAAATACTTTCTCAGTATTTATTTATTTATTATTATTAAAAGACAATGCGTGGTTGGCATTATTACAGAGTGATCCAATTCGCCAACCACCAATAACAAACATATACTTACATAGTAAAAAATATATAGCATATAAAAAGTACAATAATAATATAATAACAAGTATCGTCATTAATTGCTCTATTATGAAAAATTAATGACGATACTTTACATCGTAAATATCAACATAATTAGCCAAGTGGTTGAGCAGAGGTTAAAGCTCGAGTAAAATCCAAATTCCCTCATGTAGAAATATCATAAGAATTTCTTCTGGATTTTCTCTAGCCTATGGATATTCGTAGCGTCATATGGCGCCAAAACCATAGATCCTGATTCAAGTAAACTCCGAACCAATGTATCGTATAGCAACCTTATTATAAGGTGCTATGTATATAATGAGAATTTCTCAAGATAAAGCCCAACATTCTTGAAGCTCTATTACATACCTCGTATACATGTGAATTGAATCTAAATTTAGAGTAGAACAGAAATTCCCAGATCTTTGATTGACGACTGTCTGGGAAGAGTTACGTTCCCAAACATGTCCTCAGAGGTTAAAAATTCTTTAGATAAGCGGAAGACGATTAGTAGATGCCCATTCGAGCAAAGAATTGATGTTCAACTGCAGCGAAAGGACAACACATATTAAGGAAACTGATATAAATAGTTTTAAGCCATCTGCCAAGAGTGAGAAATTACAAGAAAGGACATGCTGTATGTCGTAAATAAATAAAACGAATAGTAATGGTCCTAAATTAGAATCCTGTGGGTTTCCAGAAGTTGCATCGTAGACACATGACTTTAGGAGTCATGTATCACTTACTGTTTCCTTTCCTTTAAATAAGTAGAGAAAAATTGAGGTAGTCCGAAAATCCTAAACTATCTAATTTATAAATGAGTGCGGTAAGTTTTCCGTCAAGTTTTAACGGTAATAGATGCCTATTGTGATTTCTAAACTTTAAATAAAGCATTAGGGATTAAAAGAATTTGTCTAAATCAGGACTACCCTCTGAATTTAGCGACGATGTCTCACAAATCTCTGCTTGAATCAGATCCATGTTTAACCATTGGGAAATTATTGAAAAAACTAGCATCTCATTATTTAGAGCTTTATTTAAAGCTTAACAGCAAATTGAATAGAATGGAAAATAAATTCTTGACGACAATGCACGTCATCGCAAAGCAAATTTATCCATGGAAAAATCTGGGATTTAAACTGGGAGGTTCTATCATATCCTTTATATTCACCAAGCTAATCTCCATTTGACTATTGTCTTTTCAGGAGCATGAAGCACAACCAAAAAGAAAAATATTCGGTTACTATTCAATTAAAAAATATTTATCGGCTCGTTTCCGGTTTTCGGTCCGGGGAAAATAACCGGTTAATTTCGGTTTTCGATTGAGCACCGATTGGTTATTTTTTAAATAAAAAAAATATTTTCTAGCATAATTTAAAACAATATTTTATAATATGCCTAATAAATTAATTGATACAATAATATAAATAATATTGATAATCCATTTAAGGTATTATGAATAACATTAGATATATATGCTTTATGATAATAATATGACATATATTAACGAAACAAATTCGTATATTCACGGTTGAAGTCTGCAGGATCCTTGTGTATATTTATTTATAATTAAAAAGTATGAAAGTTACATTTAATTATAAAATATCTCCCTGTGTCATTTAAAATATTTCTACTGTGTCATAATATAAACTTTAAACCAGAGAAGGTCCTTTTGATATTAATTTGTGTTGCTGGAGCTTCGGTCCCAAATTAGAACCCTGTTAGGAGTCATGTATCTCGTATCCTTTTAATGAAAGGTTAAAAATATGTCGAAGAAGCTCTGATATCCCTAAATGGCATTATTTATTTTAAAGACAATGCGTGATTGGCATTACAGAATAACCCAGGTCGCTAATCACGCATAAAAACATGTGCTTTGCCAAGTAAATCAACCTTCTTTTTTCGAGGGTTACATACCCCAAGCAGCCCTGGACCCATGCGCTGGGGTATAAACTTGGGTAGAATCCAAACCCCCTCTTTTAGAGATACCTAAGAAATTTCATCTGTATCTTCTCTAATCTGAGGGAATTCCAGGCATCATAAGACGCCCATATAACGGAACCTGATTCGAACAAGCTCCGAACCAATGTAACGTATAGCACTCGTATGACTAAGGTGCTACGTATGTGATGAGAATTTCTCAAGACGAAGCTCAACATTCCGATACATGTAAACTAAATTTAAATTAGAATCAAACAAAATACCCAGATCTTTAACAGACGATTGCTTAGAAAGAGTTACGTTCCCAAGTCTGTAATTAAAGATGGAGGGCTCGTTTGATCAAGAAAATGTCATTGTTTGACATTTTCCAATACTTAATGAAAGACGATTTAATATTGACCAATCGCGCAAAGAATCCAGAATGTCCAGCTGCAACGAAAGGGCATCTTCCACTGAAATATTTTTAAATCGTCTGCAAAAAGTGAAAATTTACATTGAAGGACGGATTTACGATGAATATCATTTATAAATAAGACAAATAATAAAGGTCCTAAATTTGACCCCTGTGTAATACCGGTAGGTGTATAGTAAGCATACGACGTTTGAGAGTCGTATGTCCACATATTGTTTCCTCTCTGTGAGGTAACTCGAGAAGAAACGTACGAGATTATCTAAAAACCCAGAATTATCTAGTTTCAAAATCGCTATAAGCTTTTCAAAGTCGTTATATACAACGTCGACTTGGACCCCCATATTCAGCGATTAAAAGTCAGATATCCCAATATGGGATGTTTTTAAAACGAACGAATGTATCATATCGTTTTGGTATTATTTATCAAAATCATATATCATTTGGGCTTTATCTAAGATGTCGATGATCAGCTGTGGGTTATTCAAAGAATTGGATGAGCTTAAGCTAATATCGAAGTCAGTATGCGATCTTGGAATGTTAAATACTGACTGAAAGTATTGAGCAAAGGAGTCAGCAATTTGCATAATGCATGAGCTTTAATATAAATATTGTGTCTAAATAAAATAATAAACTAACAATTTTGCGATAAATCCGTTGGCACAGTGGTCCCCAACCCTTTGCATCCGGTCATTGTTCTCATCAACTACTACTGCAGAGCGACAATCACGTATGCAATCGATATTGTGTTTGAAATCCGACAGTAAATAGGGGTGGGTCCTGCCAGGGCTGACCCGGCACCAGCCTACTTAGGGGTGACTTAAATCCGAAATTGGGTTTTTGAAATGTGCACGTGTCATTTATCACGTGGGGACCACCGCCGGATAACTATAAACCTATTATATTCGTTTTTTTCAATATCGTCGGCTACAAAAAGCGGGGGATTAATCCCCCGCCCGATATGGGTGGGTAATGATCGATGCATCATCCGACAGATTAGATCCGGCCGACCAGGAGACTGAGCCGAGTCGCGAAATTGCAGGGCCGAGCTGCTCAAATTAGACCATTGTTGTCTCATTGTGCTAAAGTTCTGGTAGCAGAAATAAAAAAAAATAATAATAATTACAATTTTTGTATATAATTAATTATTTTTTTTAAGTACATAAGGCATTTCGAATTTTTAATAATATAATAAAAGCTCTACGGATAAAATTAAACTGTTTCCTTTCCATATTTTATCAAGCCATAGGTATATAGATGGAAAACATGTTCAATTTGGTGGAAAACAACGTGGACATTGCAGTAAAATGGAAAAACCGATGCTATGCTATTATGTTACACTGTGGAAAATTTTATTATTTTAAACAGATGTATACAGAATGCATTAAAGTGCAGTAGTACATAACTCAAAATAATAAGCATACTATTAAAATTAAGTCGGCTTTTCGTTTTATTTTAATATTCAGGAAAAAGAAAAGGTCACAGGGGATCATCTATGACGTATACAGAGACTGAAGCATCAAAACGATTTGTTTTTGAGCAAAAAAAGACATTAATATTTACGTGTCCAAGAAAAAATTAAGCATTCGCTTCGTCTATATATGTCGAGATACGTCAGATACATGTGTAGCAACACATTAAAAAATTTCATCAAATGTCAAATTTTATAATCCTATAAAAAAATCGAGGATTTTTTCTGATTATTCTAAGAATAAAAATAGTTATTCATGATATTTGATCAATATTTTGATTATTTTAATTAATCAATATGAGGCGTAAATGACAACGCTCTGGCACATTTCACTCGCACTCGGCACATCGTACCGGATGCGAGCGATAAAAAATAACGCGCACAACAGCAGCGAATAGTGTTGTTTTTATTTTTTTATCACAATTTCATGCAATGAAGTGCAATTATAATTTATAATATTTATTCTTCAGACTATTTTAGATAAATACAAAAAGTTTGTGACATACAGGATTTTTAGTAAAAGAGTTATTCGAGAAAATCAAAACTTGGGGTACCCAATATACCCCTTCGTCGCGACTTGGTACCATTATATCTTATTTAAACGACTAAAATCATGTTTAATATATAATCATTAGGACAAAATGAATACTCTAAAATATTTGCATACCATTTTGTTTTGCAAAATTTGTCCACTCTGGAGATTAGAAGTATTATTCCAAAATTCAATTTTAAATATAACAAGAGTAATTTAAAGATTCGACAACAATCTTGTCATAGAATATCTATCTATCTTCCTATAAAAATGTATTTAATCACTGCTTTCACTTGTTGATTGTAAATATGAAAGGTTCTTTGGTACTAAGTTTGACTTTTGCATCGCCTATTGACTCCTTTAGGTCGTCATTACCTGACTTGAATCCTTGAATACAGTCTTTTTCCATTAATTTTTAATTAAATATTTTTTTATGTTATATAGACGATCACAAAGTAATAAAAAATATTGTTTTGTTTGTTGCTATACTCTGTGTTTCTGGACCATACTTTAATTTATAGAAACGTTCTCAGGTGTTAAAAACCTGACTCTTCTTTAGCACTAACGAATATGAAGATATTTTCTAGGACCATCGTATATCATATTGTCTGATCTATCCAATAAACGTTCTCTCTCCCCTATTGAATATCAACATCGGGATTAAAGCCCAACAATTAACTGCCAAAATTCAAATAATAATATTTTATTAAATATGGGCACGGATCGACGTCGCCGCAAGACGTCCCCGATTGACGTGGGAGATCCGGGGGTCCCCTCGAGCTTCGCCAAGCTTTTTTATTAATAAGAGTCGGGGGCGCGGGGGGCTGAGCCCCGCCACGTGCGCCACAAAGCAGTTTTCGCGGTTTCCCCACACAATATTTTGACACGTGGCCACGTGCCGGTGGCCAACAAAAATAATCGGCCACTCTCGCGGCGATGGCCACTTTAAACCGAGTCGATGGACCCACTTCGAGGAGCGACGATCCATTCGGCGAGATAGGCTCGCTCAGTACCCAATATATTAATCTTTAATACGCCGTGTTAACAACGGCGTCTGTCACACTCGTAGATAACGAAAATGTCATCATCGTAATTTACCGATAGTGTGGAAAACGGCTGTGGGATAGCGTCATCGCTCTATGCAGACGAGATGACTCGGTGCGATGCAAGTGAAAGTTAGGTTATAGTATCTCTACGGAAAAAATAAAATGGATTTAACACATAAATAAACCCAGTGACGACACCTAAAACGGATTTTCTTCGAGCGCAACAAATGCCAATATAAAAATTTATATTGATTTCAATACTTAACACGTTTCTCTACAAATCAGTATATAACACATATTCTTTAATAGTTATTTTTTTAAATCTTTCACTTTTTTGGAATGTATTAAATTAATAATGTCCGAATAGTTAGCGACAATGTCTCTGAAAAATAATATAAATTGGGTACCCCAAATATAATTTTTGTATTTGTCCAAAAAAGAATAAATTATAAATAATCATAAATATTATAAACAATCATTGTCCTTTATTGTTCGCAATTGCGTTATTTTTTCTCGCTCGTATCCGGTACGATGTGCCGAATGCGAGTGAAACGTGCGAGAGCATTGTGATTTACGCTTCATATTGTTTAGTTAAAAAATCCAAAATATTGAACAAATTATGAAGCATATCGTAAATAACTATTTGTATGCTTAGAATTATCCATTTTTAAAAAATATATTGATTAAGAATTCATCAATATCTTGACTTGAAGTGCTTGGGGGTTTCTGAGAGACCCCCATCGGACGACGACTCGGTTGTTTTTGACGGATGGGTTAAAAAAAATAAGTGTAAATATTATCATTGTTTTTTTTTATTCTTGACTTAATAATTTACAATGTTAACCTTTGAACCCTAAACACAAAGCTTTCAGACCTCTGACATTGTGAATGATTCAACCACGATCCAAAATATTATTTTCTTTTAGTTTTTAACATTCATCTCACTTCTATTAATATAAAAAAATATGTATGATTATTTTTACTGATTTAATATGTGCATTAATATATCTCGAATATATACGTTGCTTTACCAGAGTTATTTTACCAGATTCCAGAGTTCAAGGGTTTAAAGATAGATCTAATTATTTTTAATATAATATTTTTGTTTTTTTAATAAAATTTGTCATAGTTTAGGATAAAAATCGTTATTTAAGTTATATTATTCGATAGAATCATTCCAGAAATTTGCACATGAAATATAATCGTATAAGAATATAAATAAAATCGTATATTTTTAATAATATTACAAATATAATCTTACACTATTTATTTTCTTAATATTAAATCATGTAATATGTTTTTATTATTCTCGGTGCATGATTTTCCGAAAATCTTAAATACATAGATTTATATAATTAATTTAAAATAAATTATTAAATAATCTTACCATAGTAATTTAATTACAAAAATGCTAATTTTTCCTAATACTATATGTTCAGATCAAAATTTTTCATTTGTGATGCTTTAATCTATATGTTTTATAATAAAATACTAGACTATATCCATTTAATTGATTAAAAAAACATTTTGATAAACGAAAAGTATCTAAAAATTTCGTTTTTCCATTATTAAATATCATTATTTTATTATGATAACTATGAAGTTATTAATGTAAATGCATTAAATTTATATTTAATTATCAGACTATAATAAAAAGCATGTAATACATTTTATTTCAATAAATAATTGCACCACTCAATTACGTCTCTACTTCCAAACGAATTAACTACATAAATAAATTGCGCATATTTTTTATTCGCCAAAAAAACTTAGGGGATGTCTCTCCATTGATTTGGCAATTGGAATCCCCCGCATTTCGATACGAGCACGCAATTACACGGGCCGCTATACAAATCTATTGTCTTAAATTAGACGATATTTTTCAAAAGATAGTTGGGCAATTCTTTTAAATCCAGGGGTTAGATCCGGCTCGGAGGAGCGAGGGGCGGTTCGCGCAGAATCCGCGGGGGTCTTTTAAATTTCAAACACGAATATTTCAATACATTTTTATTTTTCTAAATACAACTCGAAGCGATATCGCTCGGATAATCGCCTATTTATAATTTAACCGATCGCGGGGGTGAGAAATGCGTGCACTAAGGATACATTTAGTGCCCAACTTACCCCTTGGCAATAAAAAAAAAACATTGGTACACGTCCCTGGCCCAAGTTTTTATTGAAGTCACCACCCACGGGGATGCTTTTGGTAATTTAAAATGGGGAAGCGACTCCCAACTATAAAACTTTGGCAATAGTGAAGGAAGCAGGCTGCCGTATAATGGCCGGCAATTTATAAAGCATGAAAGTGCGTAATTAATTCCAACGGCATCATTTCTGGTGTTTATTTTAAAGCGTCTTATGTGCCCAATGACGTATGGTGACAAACATAAAGGGGGATGATGCAAATTATGATTTGTGACAAATTTCAGACGCTATCTATCTCAAATTATTTCATTTTAAAACGTATTCTTCAGTATTTATGCATCATGTCTGAGGAGCATGACCATGACGATACTACAGACCACCATCAGTGCGTTCAAGCTGTCCTCTCCTCTTCTCGTCACGTGTCCGAAGACCCGAAGAACTCTCATCAGAAAAAATATAATTAGATATACCTATTTTTTCAACTCAATGTGTGATTTTTTTCTAATTAGATTAATTAATACATATTATTCAGCTAAAAGATTTTTCAGCTACTCCTTGAATAGTACAATTTATTTAAAAATATATTTAGTACCTCAATTGAGCTCTTCTCATTGACAAAAACTGATTTTTCAAAATTAACATATTTGCTTTTTATTATTATTTTTGATATTTAGGATTCAATTAATTTTACTGTTTAGTTAGTCAAGAAATTGCTTTATTTCTTATAAAAATCACTGCATTTCTTGGGATATAATTTGTAAACAAGTACGATTCAAAATAATGGAAATATTCAGGCATGTAATGGTGGAAAATCATCTTGGAAAATGGTTCTTATCAGGTAACGCATTTTTTCACTATTTAGCAAGTCAAGCAACTGCATTATTTCTTGTAAAATCACTACATTTCTTGTTATAAAAAACTGTTAGACAAGAACAACTCAAAAAAATGTAGATATAAAAATATACTGATGGAAAATCATCTTGGAAAATGGTCCTCACCAGCTAATTTTATAATTGCATCCTATATTTTTTGGTACTTTTTCAGTATCAATAATTATTCTAAGAGATTTACAACAATATTTATTCATTTAATCAATTATACACGATATCAGCTTAAATTAATATATATATATTTTAGTTTGAACTTGTGTAATTATTTTATCTTTTCATTAAAAAAAAATTAATAAATAACAAATATATGTAAAAAAAATGTGTTTTTCGATCAACTCTAATTTTTACAACTGGAATAAAACAAATTTTCTTCATTTTTTTAATCGATAACAATTTTTCCAAGATAATTTAATTATTTTGAGCTCTCATTACGTAAACTCTGCTCTTACAGCTTCATAAATTTTAATTCGATTTCCTATTATATTAATAATTTGCTTAATTAATATATAATAGACCATTTTATGCTTAGGTTATTCCATCATTGGAATATATTGAATAATAATGAAACACAAGATTAATCTAAAAAACAAAGTTTTTAAAAAATATTTAGCTATTTTACTCTAAGCATGATCTAGCAATAGTTTCGTATTGAAGTACTAATAATTTACAGAGTGTTATATATTTTAGTTATTTAATTCTGCTAATAAATCAAGCATAGCTTGATAATAATAAGCAACGTTAAAATAATGTCATTTAACTCTTCAATATTGTTATTCTGGTAAGCTAAAATAAGAAAATTATTAAAAAAAAATATAAAGAATGAGTTCACCATTGTTACAATCTAAAATCTTTCAGTGGAAGCTCTGAATAAATAAAAACAAAAAAATATTATGACAAAATTGGTCAAATGGATCAAAAACCCTCATGTCTGATATATACTAGATATGCGTACTTTCTAATCAATATTATTAATAAACTATTTAATATCCATCATGGTTTGATTAACTTATTTTTTTCAGGTATAGACGAAGACGATCAAGATCATATTTCAAATATATTTATTGATTTTTTTGTAAATATTTGACAATTTCTTGCAAACACATAAAATACGTCTATTGTAAAAACATCGCGATTAAATTTCAAGCATATTAGTTTCAATAGATAAACCAAATCCAGGATGTTGTCTTCTTAATTGTCACATAATTTCAATCGTGCATTTTTTGTCACATCTTCACGCTATTTTATTTAAATAAAAATAATGTACTGAATAAAATTCATAGTAAAAAAATGGCATAGTACAAAATTATTTATTACTCATTTAAATTTATTACGTACACAATTTGTAATCATACGATCACACGTGATACTACCTACACGATACACGTAGACCAGAAATCGTCAATATTTTATCTAGCTGAATTAATCGTACGATCGACGTCGGACACATCTGCAAGTTCATCGTTCACATCGGACAAAGGCGATATTTATCTATTATTTTTTATATCTTCGGGAAGTGTCAATGAGATATACTCAAGTACGAATCCACTGCACTTCCTCCTGCTATCCATCCACATCGCGAGAAGACAGATAACATCACGTACACGGCATGGCTTCATTTCCTACTGCGTACTGCTGCGCACATTCTAGTCTTCCGAGAGGTGTTGAATGGCGCTAGAATGCTAAACACCGCGGCAAAGGACGTCGCTATCGCCTGTATCGTCTGCTAGGATATTAATCAACCGAAGGATAACAGCAACGGCCGCGTCAAACACGAATAATAATCCTTTGACTCACTGGGTGTTATGCAAGAGTGTTATACGGCGTAGGGCTAATGCGACAGGGTTGTATGCAACACAATTATTTTTTAATTATTAGCAAATCATTGGCAATACGAAGTGCTGGACACGTACAAGAAGACGTGATGAAGTATAGTCGCTGGAATTTTATCGCATAAATCTATTTGATCGTTATCCGACTACATATATACATACATGAATATATTTTATTTACAATGTAAGGCAAAGATTTACTATTATTATTTTAAAAAAAAATATATAAATATAATATCAATGAAAAACTCTAATGATTTAATGAAATTTTTTTTTTCAAGCTTTAATAAAAATAAGTGTATTAGAAAAGCGTTGTTTTTTTCATCTTCAAATATAGGAAGAAATAACTGAAGACCATGACCTACGAATATAGAGACTGATGCATCATAACAGTGTTGTTTTTGATCAAAAAATATTTTTCATAAAACATAACCAACGAAATTCAACTTTGTAAATCTAAGATACATTCCAGAATTCTTTTTATTTTTTATTTGAGTTATGCCATAGACCACTACCACTTCTAATGACGTCTCGTCCATCTGTTGAGGAGTGGATGTCAGGTTCCTAAGATGGAATATGACCTCCTCAATACATCCAACCAGCAAATTCTACTCCTAATACTGCTAATTTTTACATCTATCCATTCAGAATCAGCCTTTTTTGTATGACATATATTTATTTTTCACGAAGGCGATCCCTAGATCCAATGGGTTCTACTCTTTAGTCGTTTTAAGCTGTGTAGAGTTAAGTTAATAAATATTCATAAATAAGAGACTCCTGAGTTGAAGAGACCGCGAAATAAATTCATAAATCGTTGAAAAAGGTCTGGTCCAGCATACTTCACAGGATGTAATCCTTGTCAAGAAGGTCATATTTTATTCTTGGATACAGTACAAAGAAAGATGAGGAGAAGATAAATACAAAACAACCAATGCCACCATCAAAAATCTTCTTCTTCAAGTGCATTGTCAATTTTCAGATGTAGGGAATCTAAATGTTTTTGTTTTTTTTTCATATTGTCTGTTTTTGGAGAGCTAGAAAAATTCTGAAGATCCCAATCCGGTCCAATTACGAATTACAGCTTCTCTCTTCCCAACCACTGACTATCTTACACCTTTCCCTCCATGATGTTCTCCAGAAGGCCATACTTTGTAGTAAGTGATTTATTGCGGTTTCCAGAAGCTATCTTGACGTGTTCATACATTTCTCTCGGGATTCTCTTCTTCTTTCTCAGGATTTTCTTCTCAGGATCTCATAAAATGATTGGTGATTAGAAAATTTGATCTTAAAAGTAACATTTGTTTGATCCTGAACAAAAATTTTACATGACGTAGAAAGATTTTTTTGAATTTTTTTGAATTTCAAAACCAGTGAAATGTCTAAGATAATTATTTTTAAAATTATGATAAAGAAAATATTCAAGAGTGATTAAAATTTGTTAGCAAAGAAGATTCAAAAATAAGGATGACCTAAGAAAATTCGAACTGGTTCGGAAAATCGTCAAAAAATTCTAATAAGAAACCCAAAATCACAAATTTTCTTCATAAATAATAAATAATAAAGCCTGTTTTAGACATGTGAATGAAATTAATAATTCGAACTATCCGTGTTTTTCGATTATCCGTGCTAAACATTATTCAAGTTAACACTCAAGGGCCCGGTCCCGCGTTAGTGCGGAAATTTTCGTAAACGGTAAACACCCGCTCCCG
>JAGXCT010034141.1:19938-58516 GCA_022495035.1 Philopotamus ludificatus
GACTTGGCACTTCGTACCGGATGCGAGCGAGAAAAACGCGCATGGCAACAGCGGCGAATATAGTTATTTTCATTTTTTTTTTCGCAATTGCAGACAATAAAAGTCTTATTTTTTAGACTTTTTAAGACAAATGCTAAAAGTTTGCGACATAATAAAGTACTTAGGATACATAATATACCATCGTTAACGTTCTAAATTATTTATTTTATTTATTAATTATTAATTGAGCACTCCATGAGCTTATAATATATGTAGTTGATAACCCCTACATTGAGCATTATCTCAATAGGTTTGGTGACAATACTAAAAAATCTGGCACAGCTGCAGAGTGACGAGATACCATGTGCCTACGCTTCCTATTTCACAGATTTAATATGAGAATTTATTTTTTGCACGATAAAAAATGCGACTTTTTAACCCATACATGCAATAATCATATACTGTTATAATATAATAATTAGGAATATATTTTTTGCGGAAATTCCCGTGAAGCCTACCACAGATTGAGCGATAGCAGCGCCGTTGCAAATTTGCGTTTTAAAACAATTTTCGCCCTGAGATTCGATAAGGACGTCTCGCGCAATTACCGAGGATGTTCCACGGGAACCTCCGGTGCCGGAGCATAATTGCTGCGAATTTTATTAGATTTCCTCAACCCTTTCGCTTCGGAATTTGAAGAGGTGGGCGCAGAGTGGGGGCCGGGGCAGGGTAGGGGTCGGGAAAAGGGCCTTAGCCCGAATTCCGCTAATAAGCCTCGCCGAAAGGAAGTAAGACGTTTTTAAAGCCAGTACACCCCTCCCTCGCCCCCCGCGCCCGCCCTTCAGACTCAATATCTTAATGCTGCTAAGCCCTCGCTCTAATACAGAAGATAGAGTTGGAATAATTAGGCGAGTTCCCGTGTAAATGCGTGCAACTTTATGGCTTTGCGAAATTTATTGTGTACTGGCTGCCTGGCTCGGCGCCCTTGCGGCCGCGCCTGAAAAAGCTTGCACACTTTTTCAGCATGATTTTAAAAGATGACGATTCGGGATCTTGAATAAAATTTCAATTATATCACATCGGACTTTTATTGCATCGTATTTCCGTATACAGTGTTTTTCGTGAGCCACGAACGACATCGTAACGCACGTACGCGATACATAAAACAAAAAGAAGTTTTTCCTAGAAAATATTTACGATCGGTATTAGCAATATTAAAAAAATACGCAGCGCTCTTCAAAATATTGAAAAATATAATAATAAAAAAATGTGTAATTTAAATATTCAATCATTTTAATATGGAAACACAAAGAAAATATGATTTTCGATAATCATTTAAAATGAAAAACGTAATAAATATAATATTTTTTTAATTAAAATAACACTGCAAGCTTGTAACCGTGATAAACTGAAGATCTCTAATCAATGCTCATCATGGATCAACAGTCCTGAATAAATATCTAACATTATTCAACGCGTAAAGCAAGAAAATCAAAGGGTTAGTACATAAATTCAACTATTATTAAACCATCCGTTACGGCAGCTCGAAAACATCGTCGTAAATGACGTGTCAATTGCACGCTTCACTCGCACTCGGCACATATTACCGGATGCGAGCGAGAAAAAACATCGCGCGCGTGGCAACAACACCGAATATTTTTGTATTTATTTTTTTCGCATTTCCAGGCAATCAAAGTCAATGATTATTTATAATATTTATTCTTGAGACTTTTTTACACAAATGCAAAAGGTTTGTGACATTTGGGATTTATATTAAAAGAGTTATTCATGAAAACTCAAAATATATATTATCGGTACTCTAGATTAATTATATATTTAGTTCTCCATTGCAATCCAGCGTCTTTTTAAATGATATATATTGGATTATTACACAAAAAAGATCATCTTACTCCAAGGAATAGAGTAAAATGGAAGCTGCGACCATTAGCAACTGTCAAAGACATGAGCAATGCCAAAGACATGAGTAGACAATGACGTTACAAAGACACAACTACTGAACTAGTCCTCAACTGTAGTAATAGGTGACATGGTTCTAAAATCTAAAAAAATTCGCCTGCTCTATAAGTCAGTTTGTTATAATTATTTTATTATTGCATTAGAACTTCTCCTTGACGTATTTTGACATCGGTTGTCATATTGGATGTTTACTTTATTGATGCTGTCGAAAAGGTTTCCCGAATTTTTTCGTACTAGACCATGGTTTCCCAACGGGATCCAGTTAGACCCCTTGGGGGTCTATGAAAGTTTCAAAAGTGTCCATTGTACTCCAGAGGTCTATTGAGGGTCAACGATATTTTATTTAACTTTAAATTTCTATAAATAATTTTATTATGATTAAAGCTAAGGCTTTGAATGATTCATTTTTTGCTCAGTTATAGGAAAGTGATGATGAATTTTGGTTAGTTGTCGAAAGGCAAATGTTTTCAACGTTTCATTGAAAGCTTTAATTCTACAATTAAGTACAAATTTAATCCGAAAACTAAAGAAATACTTTTTTGTGATTAGATATTATATGGCGGATGCGTGCAAAGAGCTCCGCTGGCCGCCGTATTCATCACCTGTGGATTGGAGATAAAATGTTAGGGGGTCTATGAAGAAAATTATTGAGTTAAAAGGGGTTTATGGAGGGAAACTCTCTTTGCTACTATTATGTGTTACAGAAGACTCTTTGCGACTATTATGTGTTACAGAAGAGCTCCAAAAATCGAAGAATGCACTAGTAAGTGCATTATATATCTAAAGGACTACTTTAAACATGGTTTGGATGAATAAATAAAATTTATTTTTGAGAAAAACGAATTTCAAAAATGAAACAAATGAAAATAAGATCCCTTTGAAATATGATTAGTTTGATTTTCACTCATCTAAATGATAAATAATGATTTTATAATATTGAACATTTTTAAACCAATTACTTTTAATCAACATCGCGATTGGATAATCTCAAAATGCATCTTTGGCTCTACCCCTTATTAAAGTGCATTCGACCCGATCCTGCAATAAAACAACACCGCCCCCACCGGTCCTAAACAATGCCAGGGTGCCACAGAATCTGCCCCCCTCCCTCTAGTCGGAGTCCAGGGGGCCACATGCGTGCTATTGCAGTACCGGGCGATGGGACCGAAACGAAAAGGAATCGACTGGCGTAATTTCTCTCCGAACATACGTGACGAGAATAATTTCAGCGAACGATTCTGAGATCAGTATTTCCGGAAAATGGGGGCGAGGGGGTAGTGCCGCCCGGGGAGGAGGCGATGCGAGTCTCGAACGAGGGGAACTTCCGGGAAAAAATCCCGGAATCAAATGATACATGTATCGCTACCGGGTTTTCTTTTTATACGGGGATGTGACGAGTGAATCAGAGACAATGTATGTGCGATTGGGGCGGATCGTATATGGGTCTGAAAAATATTTCTAATAATGAGCCTTAAAATAAATCAAGATGACATGGACCACCCAAAAAATATTATATTTAAGCTGACATTATGACTGAGCAAAAGCTTTTCATATAATAATATATTCTAATTAAATATTTTCATCATACGATCAATGGAAAATTCCTTTATCACCCATTTTCATTCACCATTACGTGGCTAAAAATGTCAAGATATGTCAGGGGAGTGTATCTACACATACATACAACCCTAGAAAATCAATAAATCCACATTTTATCTCAGAAATATTATTCATTCTTCCACATTAGTGAACATCTGAGATCTGATCCTGTATTACTTCCCTGGATATAGTAACTACATATCACTACTGCGTCTGATGAAAACCCATCTAGCTGTTGAGTGCATCTTCATGCACCTCTCTCCAGCTGCTTTTATTTTTAACGTTTGATGATGAACGTAGATTCCATATTACTCCATTAATATTGCATATAATAATTTGGCTACAAAGCCTGTTTTGAGTTATCCATTGCTTAATATTCATTAAACATAAAAAATGGCTAACGCCATTAATTGGAAGAAATACGAAGAATCGATAATAACACTCAAGCACCCGCTGTTTTCAGGCGAAACTTACACCTAAACCTGCATCTTTTTATCGATCTTGCGATTTTGCGCGGTTCATAAATAAATACACATGTCATATATTTTACAAAGGACATGCAGAGCAATAAATGAAACTGTGTCCAGTCGTAAAACTTTAAAAGAAAGCCTTTTGTAGCGCCTTAGATAGCACGTTTGGTGTGAACCCGCATTAGTGCGGGAGCGGGTGTTTACCGTTTACGAAAATTTCCGCACTTACGCGGGACCGGGTCCTTGAGTGTTAACGTCTTTCAAAATTTGCAATGATCAATAGTCATCAGCTGTTCTTGGTTCTCATAGCCTTATAAATATTTTTTTTACTTGGCGGACTAAATAAATCACTAGACGAAATTAAGAACATAACTAACACAAAAATCTTCACATTCCATCAGAGAAGGATGTCCTAACAACTATGATTTTTTTTCTTTGTAGGAAATAAATCGGAAGGTACCTAAAATCGACCAAAGCAAATTGTTTCAATTAAATCAAAAAGTTTTTTATAACATTTTGAGGAAAAATACATAAAAATAAGATTAAAAAATAATTTATAGTGCCTCCATTATTTTTTATAATCGTTAGAGTTCAGTCCTTTGTTATTAATGATTTTAAGTGACCAAGCTTCTTTCTGTTGAGTTTTGCTTTCATAATGTGGCATAAATTGGGATTTAATTCAGGACCTGGCCATAACAATGTTGAAATCTCAAGTTTTCCTATTAAAATCTTTGAATGGTTAAAAAAAACTTTATCTGTTTTGTTCCGATAGTATACTCATACTATCGCAGAATCCTCCTGGAAAATACAGTCGTTTATATGAGATAGATGTTGTACTATAATAGGAATACGTTTCTTATTTATGATGCATTTTTCGTCAAGCCGTTCTTTAGTTTTCCTCCCTACATACTAAATGCTATCCAAGCCAAACAGAGAAGATAACTCCTCCGGTCCTCTTTAGTCCAGGTTCGGTAATCTTTTGCTTATTGGAGTATTTTGTCGCGCATTTGTTTCAGAAGAAGGGTTTTTTTCTCCGTTGATCTACTGTTTCGACACTGACTCTGGTTCCCCTACCTCCGATGAACGCTGTGCTTATATCCACTGCAGTTCTAAATCGGTTGTTTGAGCAGAACCTTTAAAATACGATCTTCTTAATTGGTTGTCTTCCGTTTTTGTCAAGTTCTTTTTTTGCGCTCTACAGATCTAGTTTTTTGGAATTTCAATTTCGCGAGAATTTTTATTTTCCTTATATAATTTTCAATTTGTTTAGTGCAGCGGTCGCCAAACGGTAGCTCGCGAGCTACCGGTCGCTCACAATCGGCATTTTGGTGGCTCGCGTAGGACATTTTATCATATTTATGAATTTGCCTCTCAAAATGTATTATTAGACCCCGAAATGAAATATTCCTAATTTCAATGAAATGCGTTGTAAAATGAATTTCGAAGTAAAATAGATATATTACGATGGAAACTGCGCAATACACGCTGTCTCTCTCTCTCATGTGTATCGCCGTTTAGATGGGAATGACGTCAGCAATGGACATAATTCCACAAAGGCTCACTTTTGTGTGTGCACTAGGAGAATATACGAATCCCTATGCACAATTAGAGCCCGTCACTTTAATCGATCCATCACGGGGGCTCGAAACCGACGGCGACGTCCGATGGGGTCTCTTTACTTTTGAAAATTGATCTTGACTTAAAATCGAAGAATAAAAATAGTTATTTATGCTCTGCTTCATAATTAGGTCGATATTTTGGTTTTTTTTCTAATCAATATGACGGCTGCAGACTGAGGCACGCCGCCGTCTCAGAGTACTCAGGATGCGAGCGAGAAAAAACACCGCTTCCTTTTTAAAAAAAAAATCGCAATCATGGACAATAAAGGTAAATGTGAGATTTATATTAAAAGAGGTATTAAAAAAAATCAAAAAAATGTGGTCCCAAATAGACCCCCATTAATAATTGACAAGCATACAAACTTCATGACATGTACCGCCGTAGACGCACAATTGTCCGTTGAACATACGTCAATTGACGCGACAAAAAATGACCGCAATTGACATAATGTCCGCGAATATCTTAATTGACACTTGATTCAAACGAAACTAATATTTTCATGAAGATCTCCCTCGTTTAAACAAATATGCAGATTGGTTCAATGTCCACAGATTTTTTTTCCTAAATATACCCCATCGGCACGGCTAGATTAAGCTTGAATTTTTTTTGTCGAAAATCAAAATTGGGGAATGGGAATATATGTATAAGTAGCTCACGTTCTTATTGAATTTGGCGACCACTGGTATGATATTATGCTATCTACCCGATTTATTTAATTATTATCGATTTTATTTATGCAATAAAATTTTCGCGCGTTATCTGCGCAATTATGCGACAAGTGTGCCGCGGTCACTATACGATATGGCAAATATCGAATGTGTATAATGGCACGTTCGGCAAGCGCGAATTTATCCCCGTCCTTATCTCGTGCCAATGGCAAACGAGAAAAGTAATTTTCCATGCCATAAACATTTATTTGCGACGATGGAGATTTGGCGCCAAATTTTTATTTTTATTATCACCGTCCGTATCCGGACGAGAAGATCGGCCGTAAAGCGGTCCACTTGAACACCCCTGACCACCATTTTTTTTCAATCAATTATCCGACAGTGTCGCGATTGTTTGACATTTTTTTTTTGCAATGTTCATATGAAACGAGGCGAGTTTCGTGTTTTTATTCTATACTAGTTATTATCGATTACGTGACCATGGAACATGTCAACGTCGTTAGTGTGTAACTCAACTACACGTGTGCTTTTTATGCACAGGATGTTCCACTAAACAACAACAACAAAAAATAGATAATATAATAAATGAAACGATAAAAATTCTCGATACATCGTGTGCGAGTTCCAGCGCCGAATAAAACTATAACGATTTAATAAAAGTCATGACATTCGCGATATCGATTAAAGCCACAGCTATAAATTGAAACGAAATTAATATATAGAGTTTACAACACAAACTGATAACTGCATAATGTTTCCTGAAATAATCCCAATCGCCATCTTGGGATACCCGTTCCACTGCTCGGTTAAATGTTAAACCTGGCAAACCTGATTCTTGTCGTATCATAAACCTGATAGTCTAATCGTGTAATATTTTATGCGCAAACCAATTATCGTTACATTTTCACGGGCGATTTTTTTGCGCCGGACTTTTCACGAATTTTCCACTTAATATAATTAGGATTGTAGAGATTCGTCCATGGCCGATTGTTTATTATAATTATGAGCGTAATAAATAATCATAGGCGAGCTGTCATCGTCAGCTGATTTATTGGTTGAGTTACATCGTTTCCTTGGACGGCCAAGATTGAAACGCAATACTTAGTGATTTATGATAATTAACGTCAAATTTCCAGTTTTACAATTATTTTTTCGTCATTAACTTATCTCGCGGCAATTATCGAAATTACTGACGCAAACCTGTTTGATTAAAAAAATCGAATTATTCCTGGAAACTTGATTCCAGATTTTTATTGACGATATAAAACCAGCTACATTGTCAAAATACACAAATATTTTTAATTAATTTATGTATATCTTCATTTTAAATATACTCTTAAATTACAACTGTATAATAATAATAAATAATGCAAATAAGTTGATTGAGAAAAAAAAAATATACACATCAACCCTCCTATAGCGCTCTCTGCTATAGAGCGGCGTGTGCAGTAGTCGCTCTTATTATGCTTTCTTCTAAATCGCTGTTTTCTACAAAATACTAAATTTATATATTTCATAAATATTTAATATATTTCCCCGCGAAATAAATCTCAATTACAATTTAAATAAAGCTGATCGCTAATTTTGTATGAGCGCCTAGTCTTCTACATGGCCGGTTTCTTTGGCGTAGTCCTTATATCGGCGTTATATGAGGGCTTAACACATTCTGGTCCGCTGGGTTCTACGCCGAGATTTGAGTTGGGAAAAAAATAGCAAAAGTTAAGTACTTCAGTTAAATCAATGTAACTCTGATACATTTAAATTACGTCAATATTTTTTTTTGTTGTGTTCAGAAATGTTATCTCTATGTAAGAAAAATAATAGTTAAAAACTTCTCAAAGTGGGGTCTGCGTATCCGTGTAATAACACTCCATAAACATCAGCGCCAACGAGGACTCGAAAACGCGTCCCCCGTACTTCTACGTTGGCTCGCGTGGGCGCGTTTTCGAGTCCACCGCAACGTGTTAATATATTTGTTATTATAGGTTAAAATTTAAATTACTCGTAAAACATGGAATCCAATTTAATCAACGTTTTGAAAATCATCTTCTATATTTATATTTTAATTATAATAATATATTTTAATAAAAAAATATTATTAAATTCATGTGCATACCAGATTTTAAGCATTTTATTTGAAAAATTTCATGAAAATCAGCTTTGATATAAGTTTATTTTTAATGATTTTGAACTTGACTTAATTAACCTGTTAACCGGGGAATTCCGTTTTAAATTACGCAGCATATTACGCGCGCGAACTCTTTCACTAGGACGTGTCAGTACGTCACGCCCGGAGGACGTAATTTCATATTATTATTTTTTTTATTTATGCTTAAAATAAATGAAAAGACTATGAAATATATATTTTTTCGTTTATATATAAGCACAATGCTTTATACAACAGGCGCAACATATATTTCTAGGACGTATTTATACGTCCTACCCGTTCCAGATACTGTTTACGTTTGACGTATATATACGTCCAGCCCGATTAACAGGTTAAATAGACCAGTGCTGTTTAAATATTTTCAAAATCTTTAATCCTGATTTAGATTTTTTTTATTATTATATTTATACGAATATAGTTATATAGATTTTTTTTAAATAAATTATTATATTCAATAATTTGAGAAGTACTCTATAACTATATGATTTTTTTATGTAATATTTTTTTATTGTTCACACTCAAGGACCCGGTCCCGCGTTAGTGCGGAAATTTTCGTAAACAGTAAACAACCGCTCCCGCACTAACGCGGGTTCACACGAAACGTGTTATCTAATGCGCTACAAAAGGTTTTCTTTTGAAGTTTTACGACTGGACACAGTTTCATTCATTGCTCTGCATGCCCTTTGTAAAATATATGACATATGTATTTATTTATGGTTGAAAACTGTCCTTGAAATAATAGATTATTTGGATCGAAAACTTTCCAGTACTTACACATCGACTGAAACGAATTTAGGTTTTTGTTTATCCATTCAACAAAATAACTTTTTTGGAATATTTATGTGGTACAACCCGTCACATCCTTTATTACAAAGCTAAAATTACCTACATACTACATAAAGATATCTATTTGTTTTTTATCGTCTAAAATACAATAAATCATCATTTTCACATCTCGAAAATTGTATTTCTTATCTAAATATTCTAATAATCTAATATAAGTATACTATACGTATAATACTTATTTTTTGACCAAATTATCTCCAATAGGAAAAAAGTTATTAAGCATTTTTTACAGAGCCGCTGAAAATCGCAAGATCGATAAAAAGAATGCGGGTTTAGGTGTAAGTTTTGCCTGAAAACAGCGGGTGCTTGAGTGTTAAGTTAAATTAAATCCTCTTTCTTGAATGTATTACTACAATTTTCTTTATTATCTTCTCCCGAATAAATCTACAGTAATGCGCAGTGGCGGATTTCCCCTTAGGCGCATAAGGCACAACCCTGAGGCTTTATAAATCAGGGGGCCTCAAAGTTCAGATGATTTCAAACGATTTTTTCATATTTTCAGGTGGCTACCCTAACGTTCATATTTCGAACTGCAACGTTCAGCAGACCATAATCCATCCAAAATGATGCAAGACATGGGGGCCCTCGCTCTAGAACCTTAGAGCCTCGGTTTTCAGGGGGCCCCTGAATTTTTTTAAAAATAATAAATATTTCTAACATTGATCATCGAGAAACTAATAAAAAATTAAGAAAGAGAAGAAGCAATAAAAAATTATGGATCCGAATTATTGCAAATTGAGTAAAAAAACTTGCAAAAAAAATACACATTATAGGGATTAAGTGTAATAAAAATATTTTAAAGGAAGGGGCCTCAAAATCGTATTGCGCCTGGGGCCTCTCGAGTGATAAATCCGCCACTGGTCCTGCGATATAATTATTAGCCACATTTTATTTATTTATATTATAGCTATAGGCTCATATTAATTCTAGAATTAATTCCACAACTATAAGTATTTTTTTTAATGCTCGAAACCTTATTGTTAATAAGCTAGAAAGCATTTTTTAAATACATTTATTTTAGAAAGCCGTTAATTCATATTTTATAAATGAAAATTAGTGAAGTGTATGTATTATTTTTTTTTCTTTGATTTGACAGTAAAATTCGCGAGTTATAAAATCATTAATAAAATAATATACAAAGAATGCTTGATGGTAAATATTTTTTTAGAGATAATAGAATGAATTTCGAATCATTCTGTATATTCTATTCAACTGTTATGATAACACGTACACTAACAAAAAAATTGCATTCACCCGCATGGATTAGCGACACATCACCTGCCGATTATTTTCATACAAATATCGACCTAACCCACATACAAATACGTCATAATGCCAACGCGAGCTGACAACTTGCTAATTAAGCAATTAGCAACGTGGACAATAATTAATTTCAACCATCCGCGTTCGCGAAAAAAAATAATTTGATCAAAAAATTATTTTGACACCGAAAGTAATTATTATTTTTTTTTTTTGAAATATACGACGCAACCGAGGTACATATTTCGAAGTGTCCAATTTACAAAATTGTGCACCGGTTGGACCTCAGCACATACCGACCCACACACGGGCATTCAATAAATTTCATGAATGAAGGCTCGTCCTTTGCTTGCGTGCCGGACGAGCATAAATGTTTTATTACAAACAACAGCCTCCACCTAGCAGGGATGCTACAGCTGTTCAGGGATGCTCAATGCATGCGACGTCGCAAAAAAAATATAATAAAAAAAAACACATCATAACACAAAATAACGATTAAAAACAATATTCATATGAAAAACGGCATTTATTCATAATATATTTTTAATTATTTATTCATTCGATATATTTAATATTTAATGATTAGAATATGTATTAGAATATCGCATGATTGTTTGTATATTTTTATTTTAATTGTAGGTATTTTTCTGATTAACATTTACTATATCTGCAAGTAGCCTATGACTGCGAGTCGCTTAATACCTTCATTCCGTCAGCGCGGAAATCTATTCGACGCGTCGTAAGCGCGGATATATAGCGGCGTAAGAACGTCGTAAGCGACATCGTCTTGCGGTTGTTAACGATTTGTTGATGTTTTTTCTTGTGCGAGTGTTAACACCCGCTGACGGGCGCCCGCGGTTCCGAAACCACTCGTTTGTTAACTGGCGAAATTATGAGCCACGTTCCCAAACCCATTTCCACATATTCATAATTTATGAGCCGAGCATGGGCAAAGTGAATGAGTGGTGCAGAGGCGCGACCGATCTGCCGAAGAGCCACCAGAATTAATTATTGCCGAGGAGACGGGATCTGCAGAGAAACACAACAAATCCAATTATGGTATAAGTCATAATTTTTGCATACGATTTCATATATCAATCACTATAAAAATGGCCGCTAATGGACATGATGTCATATACTAAAATAATTAATTAGTAATCAATTAACGACGAATAATTTGCATTGATAATTTTTTTTTTAAATAATAATATTATTTAATTAATTTTAACGTAGCTGTATTTCAAAAATATCGACGAAAAAATCAGTGGTTTGATTCAGAATGGCTCCGAGGACGACGAGTCGACAGCGTTCGACTTCTTGGCCAACCAATTTGATAAATTCTCTATAATTATCTACGATTAATGTGTATTCAATAATTATATTATAAAATACGGAAACTGTTTAACATCGTCAATGCTGAAAAAAAATCTTTAATATATATGATGCTTCCGTATCCCGTGGGATGCTGTACTCTCCCGGATCCGTCACATCGTCCGTCTCTTACATATTTAATATTTTCATATCGGAGATTGTGGCGCGTCCTCAGTCAAAATCAAAGAGACGTCATTAAATATTGAGCTAATGAAATGTGGGGCCGGCGGTCGTAAAGCAGGGGTCGTAAATCAGAGTCCGGGAGCAAGTTTGATTCAATAACGCACGAGTGTGTGCCGGAGCACACACTATCCGCATCGTGATCGATTGGAGTCCTAGGGCTCCGCGAGGGGGAGGGCGCAGTCCCGGCCCGCGCTGAATAAAAACATGGATATGTGGAACTGGGGAATACTCGGGAACGTGACCAAATCAATGTGAAAGCTTCCCGGCGAGTGTGTGGCCCGCTTTACTGGACTGACTGCCACTGATCAGCTGATCGGAAGACCCCACTCTTGAGTATCAAAATGTATTTCAGCGAGACGAGAAATCAGCATATCGATTAAATATATTTTAATAATAAAAAAAAAACAGTGAAAATCCTGAAATAAATTTATTTCAGCCACATTTTACAGTCGGCGACATTAAATTTCGCGAATTCGTGTAACACAGCTAATTTATTTTTAGCATTATAACTTTTTTATTTTATAGGAAAAGTAATCATCTAAAAAAAAGGGATGTGAAAATCCCGTCTATTCAAATTGAAGATCAAAGCAAAACTTGAAACTTTAACAATGATATTAAAAAATGTTTTCTGATTGATATCCTTAATTTATTTAAAATATTATCTTACCATATGCTTAAAACTACACCAATCCCTCGATTTACGCGGTTTAACTTTTACGCGGTCAGAAAAAACAATATTTTTTTTAAGAAATTGAACATATTTTGTGGCAAGTGTCACTCAAATGCATATATTGCATCAGATTACTCCCACTTTAACGACGAGACGTCTGTACCCCCCTCCATTGCGCGTGCAGTACGTCAAATATTGTTGTAAGTTTTTCATCTCTTGCAAAAACTTATAAACTGTATGAATCTACTGTTCGTACAATTAAAAAAACGAAATAACTGTTAGAAGAAGTGTCACCTCCGGATCCCTGATCAGTTCTAAATATACCTCATACGTTAGAGATGTTATAAAATTTAAATGTCGATTTATTAAATTTATTTCTTAATAAAATTATTTTTTATGCCTCGTTTTACGCGGTTTTCTGGAACCTATCCCCTTACTTTATACGAACTCGAAGTCTCGATTTACGCGGATTTTTATTTTCTAGAACTTATCTATCATTTTTGTATTAGCTTGAAGTCTCGATTTACACGTTTGTTTCTTGGAACGTATCTACCGCGTAAATCGAGGGATTGGTGTACATTTAAAATTAATTTCTACAAAATATCGCGCAAATCAGGACGTATCTTGCTTACAAAAAATATGTTTTAATTAAAAATTAAACATCTACTGAATATCATTTCTTTCAATGTCATATTTATTAAAAATATACTTAAAAAAAAAGGATAAAATAAGATTTAAATCTGGACTATAGGAGGATACTTATTATTTTTTTAAAGCACATAAAGTTTATATCAAAAAACATTGCATTTTATTATTAATTTTTACATGAAAACTAATTAAATAAATAAATATTATCCTTAATCTTTATTATTGTATTTTTTAAATAGTCAAATTTTATAAGAGTTGATTCAAAATCACTATATTATTTTTATCCAGCATCAGTTCTTACAATTAGTGCTATATTTTTTGTGCACGTGTTAAACAAACGATTTTATTTGTAAAAATATATCCTTAAAAATAAGAAATTAAACAAGAATAAAATTCGTATCAATATAATAATAATAAAAAAATCTAAATCAGGATAAAATATCTCGAAAATATTTAGCACTGGTCTATTTAATTAAGCTAAGATCAAAATCATAAAAAATAAATATATATCAAAGGGTATATTTTTTAGGAACTGATTTTTGATAATTTTTTTCAAAGAAAATGATTAAAAACTAGCATTTACAGGAATTTAATATTATTTTTATTAAAATATATTATTATAATTAAAATCTGGACTATAGAGAGGATTCTTATTATTCTTTTAGAGCACCAAAAGTTAATATCAATTTTTATTTTATGTGATTCTTTATTTTATGCCAAAAAAAATATTATATTTTCCTTATTTATGTTCTTTTATAAATAACCAAATTTTTTTAGGAGATTTTTCAAAATCACCATATTATTTTTATCGAGCATCAGTTTTCCAATTAGTGCTATATTTTCGTGCATATGTTTTTTAAAGAAAATATCCTTAAAAATTAGAATAAAATATTATCTGGACTATAGAGAGGATGCATAATATTTTTTAAAGCACCAAAAGTTGATATCAAAGATAATTTTATGTTATGCTTTACAATAATTATATTTTCCTGAATCTTTGTTATTGCTTTTTTAAAAAAAAAAAACAAAATTTCTAAACACTTGTAATACACGGTTTTATAATTAAAAAGTACTTAAAAGCATCAAGAGCTGGTATTATATTTTATTAATGAAAAATATCAAGGAACTGTTAAGATCCAACGATTAACTTGGACAGAATAACGAGTGCTTATTCAGATCACTGAAGTACTTAACATGTTAAACTTTAACCCAAGGTTGAAAAAATCTAGATATCAAAATATAATCATTTTTTAATTAAGTTTATAAAAAAATATATATATAAAATATTTCTTAATAGCAAAAAATTATAATCAAAATTGAACATCGTCAAGATTAAAAGTAATGTAACACTGTAATTGTAATCAGAATAATTCTGAATACCTCTGCGTATATTTAGAGATTTGAAACAGTTATTTTTAATGTTCAACAAGAATTATGTATGCAAATTATAATGAGAGCAGCATTTTGAATCTCGCTTAAGGGCTGAATTACATCAATGGAAGCTTATATTTGATTTTAAATCCGGATGATTGCCATCCAAGAACCCTGTGATCTTATTTGATTAATTCTCGTACAACCTGTGGTACGTAATCAATGATCCATGGCAACTGTTAATGGTTAATAAATTCAATACCATGTTAAATACATCAGATCGCATAAGAAACCAATGCATCATCGCGGATTGCAGATTATATAAAAAATGAGAGACCGTGTCCACGCGATCATCCTGTTTTCAGACTCTTCATATCCCTTGATTTTATTGATCAGACCCAGCCAGATCTACAAGGAAGTGAGTGTAACTAGTCTAATTACCTCGAGATACATACGCCCAGCGTCATTGGCTACTGACGCAATTCTGTTCCTAGCATCCACTCCACTTATCTCATCATTCATGTGCGCTAATCGCCGTGTGCGCGCGCGCAGCTACATTTTTTTGCAATCAATCGCCATTAAAGTTGTCCAGTGTCATTTAATAAATCGTTTCTATTAGATCGACAAGAAAATAATTGCGGGTTTTTCAGACGATAACACTATTTATGCATCAATGATAGAATAGTACACGATTTTTTGGTAATAAATAACGCCTCAGCTTCCGTATTCATCAGATATGGCAGACACTGTGACGTAAATCTAAATTAAAAATGACGTGTAACGCCTCTAGCGGGATCAAGTGACATCATCCCCTCAAAAAGATCATCAGCGCTACTGCCAAGGCGTCCGCGGGCGGCCAATCACTCACTATCTCGAGATGTAGTCGCCATCTTGTTGCACTACACACGGATGCCGCCATGATGACACTGGATATATCCTCTCGTCTTCCCCATGGCTGATACATGATCATTGAAGAAGTACTCCTCTGCAGATACTCTTGGCACTTGACCGCCGCGAGTGCCGTCAATGCCAGATATCACGAAGCAGAGAGTACCAGGTCAATAAATGTGTCGATGTCAAAAATGCACAGTTGCAATCAACTGGTGATACGTCCAATGTAAAGGATTTTTTAAGAAGCAAAGAATTAACATTAGAGTCACAAAGATATCTAAATATAAAATATCTAATGAATAACTTTAATCATATACGAAGATTAAACAACAAAAAAATATAGTAGAACTTTGGGAGGAGAATAAATTGCACATCCTCATTTATACAAAATTTCAATGACGGACTTAGGAGCTCCATCCGGTGGCGGATTTAGCAATTGTGAGGCCCCAGGCCCAATTCGATTTTGAGGCCCCCCTTCTAAATATTTTTATTACGCCCTATTATGCGCATTTAACGTACACATTTGTTTTATTCTGCCAGACAGTGGCAGGCCGAAAGTTTCCGGCGCCTGTGTGCATATCTTTACTTCCATTCCGGCGCCTTAAAAAAATAAAGCCTTTTATAAAAACGTATTAATAAAAAAATATTATACTGAGCACGATATTTGGCAAATAATCCAAAAGCTTACCTATAAAATAGAGTAGCACTGTTGGAAATTAAGATTTCGTTATATATATAATAGGTACCCAAAAACTATGCCATAACTGGCTATTCATTTGTCAATTTAATTTAAGGGCTATTATTAACACTCAGAGACCCGGTCCCGCGTTAGTGCGGAAATTTTCGTAAACGGTAACACCCGCTCCCGCACTAACGCGGGTTCACACGAAACGTGCTATCTAATGCGCTACAAAGGCTTTATTTTAAAGTTTTACGACTGGACACAGTTTCATTCATTGCTCTGCATGCCCTTTGTAAAATATATGACATATGTATTTATTTATGGCTAAAAACTGTCCTTGAAATAATAGATTATTTGGATCGAAAACTTTCCAGTACTTACACATCGACCGTAACGAATTTAGATTTTTGTTTATCCATTCAACAAAATAACTTTTTTGGAATATTTATGTGGTACAACCCGTCACATCCTTTATTACTAAGCTAAAATTACCTACATACTACATAGAGATATCTATTTGTTTTTTATCGTCTAAAATACAATAAATCATCATTTTCACAGCTCGAAAATTTTATTTCCTATCTAAATATTCTAATAATCTAATATAAGTATACTATACGTATAATACTTCTTTTTTGACCAAATTATCTCCAATAAGAAAAAAGTTATTAAAGCATTTTTTACAGAGCCGCGCAAAATCGCAAGATCGATAAAAAGATGCGGGTTAGCTGAACTGTTGGGGCCCCCTGAATTTATGAAGCCCCAGGCCCCTCATGCACCTAATGGGAAATCCGCCACTGGCTCCAGGAAAACAAATTTATGGTTGAAAGGGTCTTCTCCAGTTTAAAGCTTATTCAACAAGACAATAGAAATAGTTTAAATGAAAATGCATTGGGAGATATTTTATAATTAGAGATAACTTTCATCCTTTTTAATTATGAATAAATATACACAGTCTTATTATTATCATAAAATATATATTTCTAGTGTTTATATAATACCTACAATTAATTATTATTATTATATATAGAATCAACTCTTTTCTCCATGGTTCAAAAAAAATGAATACATATTTTTACACGAATTATTTGTCCTAACACGATTCCCAGAAACAATAGGCATCGATATCACTATTTTTACACGGTTTTTTGTGGTACGTATCCACCGTGTAAAAAAAGAGTTAGGCGTATTATTAATTAATTTATTATGTCTATTACAAAAAGAATGAATATAATGTTCTAAATTATGCCAGAAAATAGTCGATTGGAACTGAACGAAAAACCGAAATTAACCGTTATTTTTCCCGGAACGAAAACTGAAACCGAATCGATAAATATTTTATAATTGAGCCGCAATAGAAAACCTTGTTTTCAATCAAATCTCTTATATTTTTCGAGCAAATTCAGCCGTTTTACCAGCTGTTTCATTGCCGTCGTTCTTGTGAAAAGCGCAATTTGCAATTATTTTCTTGCCAATCTAACGATTATAAAAATATAACGTGAATCGGGTGACATTCCCCGCTGTGGACATGTGCCACACTACGTCGTCTATTTTTTAATCGACACAATTTACCAGTTTCAAGGTTGAAATTCCGCGCAGACGACGTATATGGAACGCGTTCAGCAACCGACCAACCATCGGGTGACATTGTCTGCCCATTCACAATTTTGAAAAATTTACGCAACCGCGTCTAGAAATAGCCAACGGCCGCCTGCACCGTTTTGCAATTGCTTTTTTCGCAAAAATCGATCCGACACTCGTTTGCGCTTCGGCGCAAAATTCCGTTTACCCCCGATCGAGGATGCGGATGGCCGTCAATTATCGGATTAAAATTCGCGGATCGTTAATTGCCCGGCCCTAGTTTTGCGGTCTGGGTCCAAAGTGGCAGGTGTGCTCGGGCAAATGTCATCTAGAGTTGTCCTATTGACCGAGCTCGTTAAAGAGACACTTTTCTAGCACCAGTTGACCTTCTGGCATCGAGACGCAGGATCCGCCAAGCGCGGGCCGTTGCAGAACCGTGTCGGGCGCGCCGACAGGTGGCGGCAATAAACAAAAAACCGTAGTCGTTTTGGGAATCGAACGATTCCGGTTTTCGAAAATGTGGCCGCTTTTCGGAAAAGATAAGAGCTGGCCTCCATCCGCGTCGCGTCTTCTAGCGCCGATCCGCCGTTTATTGCCTGGACCGGGCTAATTTATTCGGCAAATAGTGGATTTTTATGCGTTTTCAAAATAAATATACAAATAAATAAAAAAAACGGCAAATTAAAAAAAATACGCGGGTCAAGCGCCAAAAAAACTGATTGATTTGAAAGTGGGAAACTATTATTAATCGATGATCAAATCACATCTTGATATAATTATTTGGTACCCAAGAGTTTGAGATCAGTTACTCAGTCTCACTATGTTTTTTGTATGATCCTTGTCTTGCTAATAAATAGTATTGTATTGTAAAGCATAAATATCCAACCCCAAAACTGATGAAGGACATACCAGATGCTGCTTATTTTAAAGAGAATTGATCACCAGAAGGTCACTTAGGACATTGCGAAATTTATTATCAACTATTAACATTAACACTTTACAGAAAGATGATTTAAAGGTGTAATAAATCCATCGTTAAGAGCTGCTGACGCATTTATGCGTCATTCATAATCAAAACTAATCATTACATACTCAAAGGCTGACATGGTCTCTATAGACCGCAAACAACATATTTTTTTATAGAAACGTAAGTTTATTGTTAAACAATGATAATAAAAATGTTTTCTTCCTAACACATCCTTTCTTTGTTAATATATTTTCTACTTCAGGAAAAATCTTGTTCGTAAAAATTTCCTTTCATAATTAAAAATAACTGTCCACTACTTCTATATTTATTGAATAAATCTAACTCGTTTTCCAATATTAAAATCTACAAATAATGTTTCAAATTCTTGATTTTTTATGTGTCATGTAATGTTGCATATCAGAGGGGGGTTAACTCTTAAATTCTCAACTGCTTTTCTCATAGAACTTGCATTTAAATGCTTTAATTTGATCACACAAGATATGATATTATTCTCACCGTTTTTAACCCTTTGATTATTAATATTATTTTTTTCTAAATTTATCAATATCTTAGACAACGTTTGCTAAATGTAATTTGAGGTGCCTCTTCAGATCCTGAAACTTCGGCTGAAGAAATATTCAAATGATAGATCAAATTATCCAGATCTTTATCGCCGTACATGTACGGCCACACCCGATATCGCTTTATTTTATATGCTACGCTTATAATTTCGAAGAAAATGTTATAATTTTTTGTATTATATATAGTAAATGGATTTACCAATAATATGTAAATTTAATTACATTGATATTATTTTTTTTAGCAGTGAAAAAAATATCTAAATAATATATAAAATTTCGTAAATATATGTTTTTATATATCTCGTATAAAAAGCTATTTACCACAAATTACATAGTAATTTTTATTAATGATTCTAAAAAGTCATTTACAATTGTCATAAAAATATAAAAAAAAATTAATTCTAAATAAAATTGGCTGAAGAAATTTCATGGATCAAAAAAAATTATCGAATTGCAAAATAAATAAAGTTTTCCGGTAAAAAAAAGATTGAGAAAATTGTCATTTATTTTAATTTACCTTACAAATACAACAAATAATCAATAATATTCTTAAAAAAAAAAAGTTGAAAAATTAGCCTATTCCCAAGACGCGTGAAACATAAAAAAATACTCACTCATCAAAGGGTTAATCATCACTCTCAATAAAAACGTTGCCGTCTTCGGCTAGTTTATGCGATATCTTGAAGGGTTGGTTGTTGATTTGGACCCCATTAGAGGACATGTGACATTTTATATACGAAACAGTATAAAAAATCTTTCCTTTGCTTTCCAGCATTATGATACGTAATGATTCCAGGAAGTGCCAAAGGATTTTTTTTAATACAGTTTTTTTAATTTATTTTATTTTACGAATGTTTACATATTTTTTTCATGCCTAAAAATATATAATAAAATTAAAATAATTTTCACATATTATTGATAAATCTATGTAGTATTTATAAAAAAAAGTGATAATATTTTATTGGAAATTTAAAGCATGCCATTTAAAATAAGGCGACTTATATATATCAAACAAAGTAAAATAATTCTACTACATTTTTCATTTAATTATCATCCAATCGCGTTCATATCAATTTATTAGGAAATATATTTTTAAAGCTGTTAATAAAATGCGCAGTTATTATTGGTCCCCCTAATAATAATAAAAAATATTATTCAAGATCTTGATTTAATATGACAATTAAGGTCATCAAGAATATGATTTTTCATACGTTTTTTTCTAATTATAACGTTTGTATATTTTTTTCTATGATGTTTTTCTATAGTATACAACTGACATAACCTTTTTATGTCATATAGGTAATAAATATAGCAATGAAAAATATATGTAATGCTTTTATTTATTAATTGAAATCACAGAAGATTACGTAAGCGTCTTCTGCCACAAATTTTATCATATTCATATTTAAATTTAATATAGAAATATTTATAAATAATTATTTTTGATAATCGTCATTCTAGGTGAAAGACATATTTTTACAATTTTTATTTACGATTAAGCTTTATTATACACGTAAAAGCTTATAATTTATTTATCCAACTTTTTCCTATAAGAAAATACATTAGATCAATTTGTTCAATAAAAAAACGCCAATAGCTGAGACAAAACTCGGTAATCAAGTCAATTAAGGTCAAGGATTATTTTTGATTTTAAATATAACAAAATAATATTCGATCCGTTTTTTCGTATCATATAAATAAACATTACATCCATAAAATTATCGCATAAATTATTAATGATTTATTTATTCCACACATCAATTATTGGTTTATTACGTTTTATGTTGAATCTATAACGAAAATCCCGGTTCAAAAAACGGTTGACATTTCCTACCAGAACCGAATTGAAAAAAAAGGTTCCAGCGCCTCGACCTCGACCACAGAATCCTGGGAATGTCTGGCCGAAAGTCAGGTTCAACGGAACACCAAATAAGTAATTAACCAACCAAATCAGTAGCTAACTAACTAAGGCGAGCAGTTTACGACCACACTCCACGAACCACCGACCACTGCCTCATTATTCGGCCAGCTACACATTTTATTTTATTTTTTATTCACCAAAACGACCCAAAACATTTAATTGAGTGACAAAATATTTTAAAACACAATTAATAACGGCTGCTAAATGAGATGCACTGATCGGAATTGTAATATCGTTTAAAAAAAATATGAAACAAAAACATAAATTAGGAAAATAAATCAATATTTAATAAAATTCAATGGAAAATCTTAGGTTTTATTATTTTTAATAGTGTTGTTCTTTTAAATAACTCAATTTTAATTTATTATTAAACTCTGTATTCTATTAAATCATAATGATAAATGATTTAACAGTGATTTATATTAATATGCCTATATTTTATTTATTCTTTGAGCTTTAATAATAACTCATATCTAGAGACACGCATTTTAGCATCTATTTTTTTAAAAAAATAGCGTTTAAAATGACAAATTTTAGCATTATTTCGCGTTTATTTCTTAATTACGAATTTGAAGTTAAAAAGACTAATTTATACATAATTTTTTAAACGATATACAAAAATATTGATATAAAAAAACATCACAGTCTTAAATAGGTTCATGCAATGCACCGATTAAAAAATATATAATGATTAAAATTTAATAAAGTTTATCATCGAGCATGTTGCTATTGATGATTGCTTTAATCTAGTACGTCGATCGTTACCAATTAAACAGTAATGTACTAAAAAAAAACTGTCTATGTCAACACTATTTGCAGGACACCAAATTGATTGAAGGGCACATTGCCGAATTCTTCGTGTTTTACAGCAAGTTGAAAAGTATCAACTTTTACCCCACTTTTAATATTACATGATAAATTCTCTTAGGTAAATTTTTTAGGTTGTTAATGTTGTAAACAAAGGTAAGTTTCTTATTCTTATAGAGTTTTAATAAACTTTTACGAGAAACCGACTTAAGAATATCTATTAATTCTAGTTTGGTGTGTTCGTCTGTTTCAAGAAGTAGCTTCTGGGTTTCCATAGACAAATGCCACTCATATTATATCCGAGAGAATTTTTATTCCCATTACTCATCCCCAATAATAAATGTGGAGTGGGTACGAAGATCCTTCTAATTTATCAATTAAATTAATAAATTTATCGTAATACCTCTTACAAATTTACATTGAATTTTTTAATGTATTTATATCCTTTGCTACACTTTTATATCACAAACAAGTACCAACTCTATGGCATGTGGCATCATAGATAATAGACAAGAGTTGACCATAGAGTCTGGGAGGATACTCTTTAGTCATTCTTCAAGAAAATCGATATATGGAAAATTTCGCAACTATTCACAATTTTCAAAATTTCGCAATTATATCGCATTTATCGCCTTCTATCGCTTTTATGTCGCATTTATCGCAAAATGCGATAATCACGTATCTCTACTCATAATGTATATTATTTACTATCGCATATTTAAAAAAATATATAATAACATTGTCATATTTAAAGCTCTGCTTTATAGTTAATAATGAAAATCGAGTGTCTTAACCTAGCCATGCCGATGGGGTCTACTTGTGACCTCAAATTTTTCACGAATAACTCTGTTAATATTAATCCTACATGTCACAAACTTTTTTTATTTATCAAAAAAGTCTAAAGAATAGATATTAGCATTGGCAAAAAAAAAAAATCGGGTGCGATATTTTTTCTCGCTCGCATCCGGTTTGTTGTACTAAGTGA
The DNA here is from genome assembly GCA_022495035.1 of Philopotamus ludificatus. Taxonomy (NCBI): domain Eukaryota; kingdom Metazoa; phylum Arthropoda; class Insecta; order Trichoptera; family Philopotamidae; genus Philopotamus; species Philopotamus ludificatus. The sequence continues at coordinate 43,183 of JAGXCT010034141.1, forward strand.
TATTAATTAGTAGAAAAATTCAAAATTTGGTCGATATTTTGGATTTTTCTACTAATATATATCATGAAAAATCATTTTTTTAAAAAAGACAGGATATTGATAGATAATTCATCTATATCCTCACTCGAAATACTTAATATTATACTAATTAGACCCCATCGGATGACGCCGTTGGTTTCGAGCCGCTGTGACAGATCGGTTAATTGAAGAATATAAGTTAATTAATTATTTTAAATAAAATTGTCAATAATTCTTAAATCTTAACTAATACGATCAGATCATAATATCGAAAGGACCTCACAGGAAAATAATTATATAGTTAAAAAAATGGGGATTTAAAATACTTTTTCTTTTCTCACAATAAAAAATATATTGAAAATAAGAGATTTGATAAAAAAAATACATTCTACAAAAATAAATTTATCCTTAAATTTAGATCATATATATGTACTTATACTAGCGCTTTGTCTAATCTTCGAAACACTTCTAGAACGTTATTTCGATATAATATTTAACTTATTCTACCAAATTTTTTTAATAAATATTTTATATAATAATTTAATATAATTTACTTATTCAAATATCTTCCAAATGCTGACAAAACGTCGTTTTTGCATGGTTTTTACATCTTTGGATATGGAATAAAATCCCAGAGGTTCATTTACAGACGAATACGGAGACTGGTGCATCAACGTGATAGTATTTGGATAAAAAATAGTTTTTTCACAGTCAACTATAAAATCGCTGACGACACCAAAATTCGTGAAACCTTTTTTAAGTAATATAAGAAATAAGTAAGCATTAATGTCAAGATACGTCAAATACAAATAGAAAATATTTTTAAAAAAAATGGATTATTCTATGAATAAAAACAGTTATTCATGATTTTTTAACTAATTAATATGACGCCCAAATCTTAACGCTCTCGGCAATGACTCACCGCAGACTGAGCTCTGACAGCGCGTATCACTCGCACGTTTTACTCGCACTGGGCACATCATACATGATGCGAGCGTGACAACAACAACGAATATTATTGTTTTTATTATTTTTATCGCAATTGCAGACAATAAATAACAATGATTATTTATAATATTTATTCTACAGACTTTTTTAGGCAAATAAAAAATGTTTTCACCGTGTAATATTTGTATTAAAAGAGTTATTCGAGGAAAATCTCTAATATACTCCATCGGCACGGCTATAGAATAATTTAAAATTAATTCTAATGCAGTGATATTCATTTGAGAGTACACCGAGACATCTCACTCTACCCCATACGATATGTAAATGTGATCATTTAATCTATTCTCTTCGAGATTCAATTATCGCTGACCACTTCTAACTGGTTCCAATCGTAAAATAATGATTTGATCCGTTCAACGCGGCAGTTTTTCGAGAAATCCAATAAAATTTTAATTGAAAAGTCATTAAATCACCTCGGTAAATCCACCCCTGCACCCAAAAATGGTATCGAGGCGTGATGATGTTGTTAAACGTGAATGAGCCGGCTCGGGGACACGTAACGCGGCTGCAGGTTGTTGTATGCACCAGTTTGAAACACCGTAAATGCATTATCTCGATCTCCATGCACTCCTTTGCACACCCGGTAGCCATAGTGCATGGGCGTCCCGCCGACAACATCTTATCAACCAGACAATTTTATCATAAGCATTATCATAATCGTCAGCAAATTCCATTCGCCGGTACATTGTAAACACACATAATGCTCGACAATTATGCGGAAATGGTTTGCTTATTAATTGATAAGTGTCGCAATTGCAATCGCGTAAGTTTTTCAAGGTCGATCGTTTGCTTTGTCATCATTGTTAGCTTCTGGTAAAATATATTATATTACATAATGGCATCGTAATTATCGATGATTTATACCGCGCGGAGACATCGACGCGCGGTTTTCAGCAAACTCGACGTTCTATGATTTTCTTTCGCTAAGATTTCACGAACGTCTGATAAACGATTGAAACAAAAAGAGGTCCTTGTCGAGGAATGCTCGGCAACGCCCGCGCTGCTACCGTACTCCCTAATCGAATGAAAGCCCTACCTGCGATCGGTTCATTAACATTGCAGCTCAGTGTTCCATATAAGTTATATACCCTCAGATACCCAATGGCATATAAAAATAATTGCATTACCAAATAAAAGCAGCCACATTGAAGAAGAATATAAACCATCCAATGCAACATCGCGCTATTCTTATTAGAATCCACTTCGATTCCCATAAACACTAATCATATTTTTTTAAATAAAATATTAATAATTCATCGATTTTATCGATATATCTACACTTTTAATATACAATTTTATTAATAAAATCATCGCGTAATATTATATATTGATTATAAATAATATTGCAAAACATATTTGCAATAATCGTCAACAGATGTCGCTGATAATGTTAAATGATTCTGTGCAAATAGAAGGATGCATCTCGTATAATAATATTTATAGTAATCAATAATATTACGTATTTTTTTTATTAATAGCCATTTTATTACGCATATATCTATGATTTTTTACAAAAACCTGCAAGCTTGATGCTTTAAGCTGAAACAATATTTTCAGCGTTTTTTCCGAATCATTAACTAATGTTTCAGTCGTTAACTCATAAATAATCGTAAAAACGTTGATTTTCCATGATTTTTATCAACTTCAGGAATAATCAGAAGTAATTTAGAACCCTATGTGGCGAATATAGAGGCCGTTGCATCATAAAATCTACTTCTTTTATTTTTTCTAGGTATATCGACGAGTATAACACGTAAATTTTTTTGACAGTCAATTAGATCGTATAATATGGCTACCAATGTCAAGATACGTCAGTAACGAAAGTGCCAACATGACAGCACATGAAATCTAATAATTCTAATATTTTTTTAATTTAATAATAATTTTCTAAAAATCATTTCTAAAAGCTATTTCTGTATACTTTCAATGTTTCATTTGCAAAAACGTTGATTTTTTAAGATTTTTATCATCTTCAGGAATAGATAGAAGTAATTTTGAACCATTTGCGGCGAATATAGAGGCCGTTGGATCATAAAATCTACTTCTTTTAATTTTTCCAGGTATATCGACGAGTAAAACACGTAAATCTTTTCGACAGTCAGTTGGATCGTATAATATGGCTACCAATGTCAAGATACGTCAGTGACGAGAGTGCCAACATAGCAACACATCAAATCTAGTAATTCTAATATTTATTATATTTAATAATATTTACAGAAATCACTTCTGAAAATATATTTTTGTTATGTCGTTTATTATTTTCAATGTTTCAGTCTTTATCACTCAAATATTTACAAAAACGTTGATTTTTCATGATTTTTATCATTTGCAGAAAGTGATAGAAGTCACTGTAGACCGTGTATGTCGAATATGGAGGCTAACGCATCATAAAATCTACATTTATTTTCTTACAAATAAATAATCGCCGAGCAAAACACGTACATTGTATAATATGGTTAACAATGTCAAGATACGTCAGTGATGAATGTACCAACGCATCAAACCTTGTTTTTCTATGCTATTTTTTTTTAATATAATAATATTTAATTAATTTAAATAAATAAATTTTCAAGCGCAGTCGATTCGATTGATAGATTTAAAAAAAATATATTTATTTGAAATATCGATAATAATCGAATAAATTTGAAAACATCTGGTTTAAATCATTGAATTTATTTTGTTTTTGCTTAAAAATGTGATTTAAATCATTTGAAACGAAGCGAATTTACTATGAATTTATTATTTAAGTGTTCTACATTTTATTTTTATTTAATATTAGTGTGATATTGAATATCTCTGCTTTTAAGTATAGAAGAAAATCTACAGTTATATTTTTATATTGAAGTAAAAATCGACGAGTAAAACATGTAAACCCCTCTAAAAGAGCAATTTGATCATATAATATGGCTACCAATGTCAAGATACGTCAGTGACGAGTATACCAACACAACAACATCTAACGTTATATTATATTTATTATTTTTTTAAATATATTTATCTGAAATATTGGCCCCGAATCGAATTAATCTGGTTTAAATCATCGAATTTGAGTGTTTTCTATGAATTTATTATTGAGGCGTTCGATTTTTTTATTTTTGTTTAATATTAGTATAGTAAATTGAGCGTCCCTGTTTTTAATCTCATTCTTATAATTTGATGCCGTATTCTTTTTAATCGAACGCCATCAATAATTTACTTTACAAGATTGTAACAGCTTCCGCGCGGCACTCGCACCAAATTACCAGCTTTATTCACCGAATTTTTATTTTTCCTAATTTTATTTTGATCTAAAATAATATAGACACGCATGTACAAAGTGAATTCATAATAATCCCACGTACACGGTCCAGATTAGGATCAGTTGACCTGGACGCGTTTTTAACGTGAGCCGTACGAAAACAGGGCCTATTACCGAACAGCGTTAATTACTTAGTGGCTTACATATATCTTCTCTCGGGGCTCGCCGAGACTTATTTTTTGAGTTTTTTTTTTTAATTCTAGAAGCACCGTCCACGATCAGGGCTGTGTGTATGTGTGTGCGCCTGTATGGGCCCTACGCTCTTGTTGCTTTGTTTCCAGTCATAAAGATTGTCTGCAGGAAACGGGCTACCGTATTGGACTCGATGTTATAAAACAACGAGGAGCAAGAACGGGTTGTTGTCTACGCTCGCCTTCGTGATGCTTCTTCGACTACTGCTTGTTTTGTTAATCATTCACTTTGTTAAAAGCTTGGTATCACGTTTTGGGCCGGGCACCCATCCATTTTTTTTCGCGACGGCCTCTCCAGATGCCTATTTGTTTCTGACACTCGTGAGAAACGCGATGTGCGTATCCAAAGTATACAGCTAAGAGATCGACACAGTAATACCTCGTATAGCTCTTCCTCGATTAATGCTGTTTAGATATAACGCGGCTTGCACGAACCCCAAAAAAAATGCCAAGAGCCACTAAAGGATCACTAGAAATCATAAAACATTACTGTGATTTAAAAAAAAACATCCTATCAACAACTCCGGTTAAAGTAGTTTTCCTACAACCCAACACTACGTCGTTAATCTAGCCGATGTACCAGGAAGTCGTTTCATTAACTTTGCTTGGCAATAAAGAACTGATAAATCCATGAACAGGGTGTAGATGAAACTATGGCTGAGATATCCATGGATTCCCAAGATAAATAACTGATTGTTAGCTAAATTGTTAACCTAATCGAACCAGCAGGAATAGAAATGTAGATGAGAAAGATATTGAGGAGTTTCTAATGAGAGCATTATCAACGACGACATTAAAGAACTAGCAGAACAAGAAGATCTTTAAACTATCTAAAGGTTTCCTTAATTAAAGTATAGTAACGTTGATCTATTGATCAAATTGTATCCAGATTGATCCAGATTTTGAAAGGAGTACAAAAGCAAGACGATGCGTTTTGGATGCGATCTCCTGCTAACGACATTTTCTCAACGAGCTAGGATCTTAATCACTAATAATAAAAAAAAATTAGGGAGACCGAAAAGTAATCAAAATCTTTCATAGCATATTTTTTAATGGTAGTTTAATTCAAAACATAGTCTAGTAAATACAGTTTTTATCATTATATTAAAGCAAAAGTTGATAATTTTTGGTTTATTTGAAAAAAAAGGGTTTACCCTTAGATAGAGTGATGTCGAGGAGTTGATAAGATGTATTCACTCCATTGTATGATGTTTTTGTTCGATCAATGGAAGAAGGGTAACGAAGCAACACAAGTTATCAAAAATACGTATGGTAATGTTTTAAAACTTCATCTGTAAATTAACCTAATGTAAATCACTCGAAAAGAACGACCTCATAAAATAGATGATGTCCTGTTATCAATGGTAGAGTTTTATCTTCGTCGAGCCATAGGGGAATTATCGACCTAGATTGATTTTCCATGGTATATGGTCCAGGATAATCCACACCGTTTGAGAAAGGCCCAAAAAAGGAATTTGGATCAATACTGTACCAGTTTTGAAGTTGGACCATTTTTACGACGTATTGTAGCTGGAGAGGGAAGTGGAAAGAGAAACAATGGCTTTCTTTCAGGAAAGTGCCATTCCCTACACCTGAATCAGACCTAACACTAAAGAAGGTTAGAGTGATACACTACAAATTGCTTAAACGCAGAGAAATCGTTACAACCATTGTTTCTTGTGAATAACTCGAACGATTGAAACATGAACTGTTAAAAAAAATCTGCTTTAGTCAATAAAAAGCAAAGAATTTTACATCATGGCAACGCTAAGGAAGTTTTACTCGATTTGTTTTACTGATTACCACCTATTAAAGTCAATGGAACAATTGTTACAGGGGAAAAAATGTTTGACGAGGTGGAAACATTTATGGAAAGGTTTTTTAATGAAAAACCAAAAGAGTTCTATAAAAAAAAGGGAATTGAAAATTGTTGATAATAAGAAACATTTTGATTATTTTTCGATTCGCCTAATATTATTATGCAAATTAATTATAAAAGATAACTTAAATAAAAAGATAGCTTGTTATTCCTTTCCCTATTAATTTTATATTAAAAAAACTTCATTTAGCACTCTGTTTTCTAGGAACACATCCTCTACGATAAACGAGACTCAAACGAGGTATACAAAAATTAATATTAAAACACGATCATTTGCCATCCACGAGACACTCACTCGCTGAGTATTTGGGCCTTACCATACACTAGAATTGTAGTTAATGTAATGGAGTCGGAGTCTCTCAATGGACTCAGTTTATTGGTTTATCTTGGCCATTGTTGGCATTGGACGTGTATCTTCTACCATTACTGGTATCCGATTTTACCATCCTTACTGTGACTAGGCAACTGAGAGGAGATTTGTCTCAGTATTCACTTTCATCATCTCTAGGAGTTTCTTTCATCATAGTAAGGAGGAAGATGTAGCAAAAGTATCGAAACTGAGTCGATTATCGATTTTCATTTTAGGGTTTTCCTTCCCATGGTGTATTGGTTCTACTGGTGAGAAAATGAGATATTTGAATTAAAAAATATTGTATTCAGAGATCAGATTACATTTCATTGTCTAATAATTCGCACTGAAGATCTGGTGATGTTTCTAGATGTTAAAATGATGAAAAATGAATACAGATTTGTTTTAATCATATTTTGCGAAAATAAAATGTGTTTTTAATGCTCGGTGATTTTTCATTTTTTTTAGATCCAAAAACTACAGCGTTATGATGCTTCAGCCTCCGTAAGTGTCGGAAATTGCTCATAAACATAAACATAAACATAATAATTTGGATTAATAGATGAATTAAATTTAAATTATTCATAAAAAAATATTAAAAAAAGCAACAATAATTAAATTTTAATCAATTTCTAATCTGCAGACACGCGGCGAGAATAAGAAAGGGCAGATAACAGTGGAATTAATCATCAAAATGAAGACTCGTCACAGTCATGCTCTTTAAACATAAAGCATCAATAACGTAGAGGAAGATTATTCACATTTGTAATATAATATCATCCATTATATTGAATAGGATAAACTTCAGTAATAGTTGTAATGATCTGCAGCTTTATATCATTTTTTTATCACCTCTGAATCAAGCCAAGACTGTATCCTATTGTCGAAGAAGACTCGTTGATATTAAATAATTCTTCCTGCGTTAGATTCCCACCTTTGGAGTTGTCCATTTCTGTGACATGGCCCAGTTTTGCACGCGTTATCTGTACGCGCGAAACCTTGTCGACGGCTACCACCTTGAAGACGCCGTCTGCATGAAAAAACTTCAGCGAGACCGTTTTTGTTCGCGAGGTCGCCATTACAACAATTGATCGCCTTATCCGCTAATTAGCTCAAAAAAGCGTAACGCCAGTGGCGTGCCAATTAAATTAATCCGTTTCGAATATCAATTTTGAATTAATTGCCGAGATTTGTTTTGGGCTATCTCGAAATTTACATAAACGCTTCGAAAACATGCGCAGTGACCGGGCGCCTTCACACCTAGTCCGGCCCTGGAATCGTAAAACCGATTTATTGGGTCGTTACGGGGTTATGGTGGCGGATCGCAGGATAATGAGCCGATGGGACATCTCGTGTGATGCCAGTAAATATAATTAAGATGCTAGGGTCCACTATTTTTTTTTATTAATCACTTAATCAAATGTTATTTTCATCCCTTAATCACTATTGTAAAATATGTTTCAGGTATAAATATCGATTTTACGCACTTGTTAATAATCAAAGCAATGAAAAATATGGTAATAAACGTTTTTCATTTTTTTTTTATTAATAATACATAGAATTCTATTGTAAAATAAAATTAACAGGTGTGTTTATAAATATGAATGATATGTAATTTGAATATTTTTTCTAGTGCATATTAATAAAACAAATTTGGGACTCATCCTATGGACCAAATATGATTATAAAAACAAACAAGGGTATCACACGCTTAGTATAATTCAATTTAATGTTTCTCCAACCGTTAATTTTATTATAAAATGAATTTAATATTAAATATTACTTATTTTATTTAATACATAATTAATTATTTTCAGATTGATTACATAAAAAGGGAATAATATAATTAAAAGTCATCGTTGACGAGAAATCTCGAAAAGTTTTCTTAGTAAATCATTTTTTTCCTCTTATTTTTAATCAGTAATTCATTTGAATGGATGATGATAAATTCAGAAAGGATGTAGAAAAATTAAATAGGGTATTTTTAATGTCTATTATATTAATTATTCTGATACTATTTACAAGATGAACTAATTGTTAAGAAAAACATGTCTAAATCAGGGTTTTTGTAACTTTTCATTCAAAAATAATTTGAATTATTAATTTATGTATTTTTTTCAACAAGTAATTATGATATTAGGATGTAAATAGAGTTGATCTCATATTTTTTTATAAAACAATGGAACGGGAATGGAAAGGATTATTAAATTAAATAAATATTCAAAAGGTACGTTAAATAAGAATAAAATGATATTTAACAAGAAATGTTATTTTTAATCTGTGGTTACTTAAAATAAATTTAAAAAGGATGTTTTTATGTTTTTATTGAAAATAAATATTATGACAATGATGCTTAATAATTATCTCTTTTTTATTGATAATAATTTAAAAAAATCATAATAAAAAATAACAGTATTCTGAGAAATATTCTGAGAATGGTATGATGAAAGATATGATTAATCAGCGCTTCTTCAACGTTTCCATACCATGATAACTTAATAAATAATTTGGTAATGAGTAAAAATAAAAATTATTATAGAAGAAATGTAAACATATGATTAATTATCTTTTTAGATGCTTTTTATTGTTGACAAATATTATTCATCAGCAGTGGCGGATTTATATGGATGCTTATGATGCTTGAACATCAGGCCCCAATTATTAGGGGCCCTCAAGACCTTACTTATTATTATATAAAATTTAATTTAGTTCTCTTTTTTATTAGCTTCAGTTTCAACTTCACTTGTAGCTTTCTTTAAACTCACATTTATAAAAAAAAATACAGATATAAAAGACGAGAGAGTGAATTATGTGTCCATCAAAATAAATATAATAAAAGAAAAGTATTGATTAACATTTTAGTATGTGTTTGTTATATAAAACGAGGACTTTATACGAATAAAGGATTATTAAATTAAATAAATTGGCAAAAGTTACGTTAAAGGCGAATAAAATAATATTTAAGAAAAAATCTTAACACATTGCGGTCCGGAGGACTCGAAAACGCGTCCTCGCGGGCCAACGTAGAAGTACGGGGGACGCGTTTTCGAGTCCTAGTTGGCGCTGATGTTTACGGAGTGTTATTACACAAATATTATTTTTTTTAAATAGAGATAACCTTTCTGAACACAACAAAAAAAAATATTGACGTAACTTAACCATCGGAGTTACATTGATTTAACTGAAGTATTTAACTTTTGCTATTTTTTTCGCGAAATCGCCCGGCCCAAAGCCAATCTCGGCGCGGAACCCAGCGGACCGGAACGTGTTAACACTCAAGGACCCGGTCCCGCGTTAGTGCGGAAATTTTCGTAAACGGTAAACACCCGCTCCCGCACTAACGCGGGTTCTTTTGAAACATGCTATCTAATGCGCTACAAAGGCTTTTCTTTTTTTGAAGTTTTACGACTGGACACATTTTTTCATTCATTTGCTCCTGCATGCCCTTTGTAAAATATATGACATATGTATTTATTTATGGTTGAAAACTGTCCTTGAAATAATGGAGTGTTGGATCGAAAACTTCCAGTACTTACATCGACTGAAACAATTTAGATTTTTGTTTTATCCATTCAACAAAACTCTAACGGAATGTTATGTGTGGTACAACCCGTCACATCCTTTATTACAAAGCTGCAGTACTTACATACTACATAAGAGATATCATTTAGATAAAATACAATAAATCATCATTTTCACAGCTCGAAATTTGTATTCCTTATCTAAATATTCTAATAATCTAATATAAGTATACTATACGTATAATACTTATTTTTTGACCAAATTATCTCCAATAGGAACAAAGTTATTAAGCATTTTTTACAGAACCGCGCAAAATCGCAAGATCGATAAAAAGATGCGGGTTTAGTAAGTTTCGCCTGAAAACAGCGGGTGCTTGAGTGTTAAGATAATCTTTAATTTTATTCTTTTTGATCTGAGGTTACTTAGAATGGCTCTCTGTAGAAAATAAATTATGATGGTTTTTTTTTTAGTAGTAACCCGTTTGTCATTAATGTAGATTCCAATGATCTTCATTATCATCAGCAACTATCCTCATAACTCTTATTTTTTTATAGCATTCCCTTCTTAAGCAAAGTGCATAAATTGTGTCAATATGTTATCGAACATTACCTTATAGTAAATATGCATATATTAATATGATTATTAGAATGATTATTAATAACCACGTGCGTATTACTCATGTAACGCACTGATTGCGCGCAGTATCCTTAAGATGGTTTTCCCAAGAAGCTTAAAGGAAAATAACAATAAAATGAATCGCACATGTCTGAATAAATTTATTGATCGGATCGATACGCAAAACCGTTGCACAAACAGATCCGTTAAAAAACGGATCGCACAGAATCATTTATTTATCCCATTCATATGCATAATACAATCTTTGAACAGATAAAAATAGAAAAAGATCCTTCGGCAATCTATCGGCTCTCCGGCATCCCACCAAAGCTGATTGAACACGAAACACTTTCCCATGAAAATTTCAATATTCATCCCGCGCCCTTCTGGGCGCAAGAACGCCACAAGCGCCCTTCCGGCCATACGCAAATTCAGCCATACGATCCAGTGTGCTTAAGCGTCGCGTTTGTTCGACGCAACCCCTTTGACGGCATTCAAATTTTTCACACGCCAATATTCGGCGATAAATCTTTGCAAATCAGTAGATATAATGCGACGCATAAAAAATGATACCCTTTCTTCGGGTGGATCCTTCAGTCTAGTGCGATCCGACCATTTGAATAAAAAAAGGTTTAGCAATATTTAATTCTCATCCCTCCGCATAGAAAAAAAAATCTTTTGCAAGTGTTTGTATGCAAACTACCCCCAAAGATGATCCCGTACGAAATTGCATTATTGTACCTGTGCAGTGTTATTTGCATTTTTTTTTCTATTCGCATTCACCGTACAATAATATCAACCCTTATTTTTTACGGTGCGAAAAAAGGGGTGTAAGGTTACACTTAATATTCAAAAAAGGGCAGGTACCACTTTGAATGATTTCGCATAAATTATCGTCAGGTAGACTCGCATTATTATTTTTTTTGCATTGTTGCATTCCATGCAACGGGGTGCCCCCGGAAAACAAACATTTCAAAAAAATTTGACCCTTAGGGTCGCTATTTTTTTTATGTTCACTTCCTCGTAGACATTATGCAAAGAAGGGGATAACCCATCCTTTTTTTCGGATGAATGGGGCCATGCACATTTATGTTAATGTATGCATAAAATTTATTGCATCCCCGTCGGTATGAATACCGGCCCTAAGCTCATACAACATAAGGGTCGTAATCGATTGCTCACGAACGAAAAATCGAATATTCCGATGACTTCCGTTATGCCGCTAGGTCCTGTCCCAATTCTTGCACAGGACATTTTTTCTCATGGTTATCTTTTTTTATGCAAATACACACGGTCGACAACAATCGCGCATAAAAAATCTTTTCATACTGTATTTTTTCTTACAGAGGACACAGGAACCTTTTTTTGCATACGTAATTTTGTACCGATACGAATAAAAAAAACGGCCTGTAACGCTTTTTTCTTTTATTCCCGACTAATAAAAATCGGTATAGATCAATCCTTTATATTCAAATGACATGTGAACATCAACGGATTTTATCTTGACATAAATATCGAACATCCTTAATAAAAAAACGCGATTTTTTCCACTAATTTACCCCATATCCCGTAATTCCCCCCCATATTGTACACTTGCTCGGAATGTATGCTAAAAAAAAATTCAAGATGTCAAAACTACAGGTGCTTAATATATGTGTACGTCTCATTAAATATTAATATATTATAATACATGTTTTACAAACACTGGTTAATTATTCAATATTGCGCAATGTTGAATAATTTCGCGGGCTTTTATCGCCCGAATTAATCATTTGTAGTAATGATAAATATTTATTTTATTCATTGTTATTATGTGATGAGAACATATAATTAAAAATTATGCGCGAGGGGGATTAAAAATTAATATATTATCCCTTACACGATGTATATCAAAAGATATGAACTCTTCATCATAAAAAAAATATTTAACATTACTCCTATTGTTTATCATTCTCTTTCTATCTTTCTTAATAAATTAAATCGACCAATAATGATTTAAATAAATTGATTGATTGAGATATTAAGAAGTCAAAATAGGTTTTTATTATTTTCTTCGAATTTAAAAATCCCTAATTAATTCTTCTAAAGTAAATAAATTAATCTAGAAGTGTTACTTATATAAATTATTTAGTTATTATTAAAACTGTTTTAATTCTTGATAATATATAAATAATTTAATTTTAAAATATTTTTTTCCGATTTTTGATTTGATAAAGAACTCTGAACCATAATAAAAATATTTATCAATTTGTTTTTTTGTTTTTCTTTACCTTTTTAGCTTTCTTCATATATTAGATCAACTAATATTATTTTAAAATAAATATTATTTGAGATATCTTATAAATTTACAGATAAAAAAAATGTTTTTATTCTTTACCTCAAATTTAAAAATCCTTTAAGGGATTTTTTTTATAATTTTCTCCTGATTTAAGTAAATAAATATATCTAGCAGTTTTATTTATATAAATAATTTAATCCGATTTTTATTTATTAAAAGATTTAAATTATTTATCATAAAAAATATTCAATATTTCTCCTATTTTTTTTTATTATTAATTTTAACATAAGTTCAGAGTTGTAATTTTTACACAGCTATTAGGATAATTTTTTCACGCTACATATTTACCGTAACTGTTTGTTCAGATTTCATGCCGAATGCTGTAAAAAAAATACCACAAAAAATTAGAACCCTTTTAAAAATCAAATAGGGTTAAAACAGGTAATTGTTTTGAAGAAAACCACTGATTTTTTTATCCCGGATTGATATATAGGACCCACTTCTCTTCATCAGTAACAGTCCTTCTGAGAAACGACGCTTTGAAGATAACGAAGAACAGTTAGTCAAAGATCATGCCGAAACAAAATTTCGTTTCTATTTTTTTTTAATTCACTAGAAATAATCCTCTATAGATTTTTACTCTGAGAATCATAAAATAATTTACGGGAATATTTAGATTTTTTACTTTGTACATATTTTAGTTTATATTAGGGGAGTTGAGGGGTTGAAAAAATACAATACGATTTATTAATATATAATTATTTATTTTTTGAATAAATATATTTACATAACACCTTCCCAGAATCCGTATCGTCCTTAGATCTCCACCACGTATCGCAGTTGCGTTAGCAGCAATGTAAATAAAAGGACACGGGCACGTGTCATCATCACAACATCATTATCATCATATCATCATCATCACCATTCCGACTGATGATAATAATAATAGCACCGGAGGGCACACTGAGTTATTACGAATGCAGCGCAGCCGATTCATCATCCGGTCCCCGGGACGATCTTATTTTTTTCACATCGTTTACGAATCTGAAACAAAAGGCACGGCCGGAATAAAAAAATGGAAAAAAAAGTATACAAAGTATCGAGAATAACACACAGTGTATAATGGCCCTAAACGCACAATAGGAAGACTGAGATCGCCAATAAAATATAATGAAACACTCTAAATAAAAGGCGAAACAATGGCCATATTATCTGCGGACTCGCATCTAGATTTTTTGGCCGAAGAACCGAACACCGCCAAAGACCCAAAATACGCGTATATTTATTATATACATTTTTATATGTTTATATAGAAATTTTGTATATATATAAAAAAAATACAATGACATGGAGGCCTAGCCATAAATTTATAAACATTGTTTATTTTTTTATGGGTCCAGAATGGCAGAGATTTTTCTTTTTTTTTTCGCTCTCCCGCTACCTTTTTTAATCACGTATCATCGGGTTATGAAAAAAGTATATTTATTAACGTTAAAAAAAAATGTAACTTGAGATATGTTACAAAAATAATTTATTTGTCACTAATTTTTCAAACAAAAAAATATTAGAATCCCTTTTTACATGGCAAGTAAAACAACATATTATAAATTAATATTTTTATGATTTCATGAGATGAAATTTTTCTAGGAAAAATATTTTACCCAAAAATTTTAGTAATTTTGTAATTTGAAACCTGAATAGACAGGATGTGCATTTATAGGATTTAAGATACCTGTGTTTAACAAAAATATTTGAAACGGTTATTAAAATGTAATTCTTTGACATATTGAAAAATATATTTATGGCAATATTTTTAAAAAATAAGAATAAAAGTTAAATGATCTGCAATCTTTAAATCAGTGACTTTTTTATTTTATTTTTTGTGATTATATTCATAGAGTGCTATTCATCTAATGACGAGTTTTTTTATCTATCTATTAAGTACAAATCACTCCAAATACACTGGCGTCAATAAATTTCGCGAGTTAGGGCAATACAAGAAAAATGTAGACTGATGATTTTTATGTATTAATAACTTATTTTATTTTTGCAAATATATGTACGTGGTGCTATTCATCTATGTGTCATTTTATTTTTCTCCATTTGTCTATAATGAGCGCGAATCACTGCAAAAACAATGGCGTCAATAAATTTCGCGAGTTGGGGCAATACAAAA
>JAGXCT010034142.1:0-5000 GCA_022495035.1 Philopotamus ludificatus
CTCAATGGAGAATTATTTAGGAGATTGTGCTCCGGTATACGCCCTTACTCCGTTACAGATTCTTGAACTTATATCAAACCGAACTTAACCAGATTAATTTTACCTTTATGGAAAATGACTAATCTGTTGAAATGAAAAAGATCTATTGTTGTCGATTATCTCTTTTCCGTGCATTAGTCTGGTCATTAGATTTGACGTTTATTAAAAATCTCTCTAATGAAAATCATTTCTGCCTTATGGACCTCAGGAGTTTCGACAAATGTGACATTGTCTGGTCATTCCAGATAAGGACACTACGGCTTGTTGCACTTAGCTGGGCTTCTCTGCAAAAAAATTTGACATTCATCCATTTGGAAAAGATTTTCTTGAATAATGGTGTAGTTTCTTTAACTATTCTCATCTTCCTTCGATCTTGAAGATATTGTGTCCATTCTAATCTAGTGCTCCTCCTTCTCAAGTTCTTACTGCTCCTCAGTGGTTAGCTTTTCTCTGTGCCAAATCCAAACTCATGAACCACTCAGGGTCGCATTCAGACACATGAACCTGCCCAGAGAAACAAAATCCTCCACAATAGGTATAGCCTCAATGGTCTTTTTAGTTATTGCTTTTGGTCATGCGTTTGCTTCTCCAAGTAGAATATTTCCTGTATTCTTCTACATAGACTATAAGAGATATGCAATGGACGATAGTGACGTGATCTTTTCAAATCTCACTCATGGTAAATTATATGCCAGAGGTCACGTTACTCTGTCGATCGACGACGCGATATCATATCAATATGCCGCGAGCATATATCGGAGCTTGTGTTACGTTTCAAACATGTAATACAGCTTGAGAGGGTCAGGGTTGGGGACTTCATTAAACGTTATAAAAAAGTGTAAAGAAACGAACGCCTCTTAATTATGTTTGGTTAAAAACAAAGCTTGGTCCATAAGTGACGTAGCAGAGAGCGCTATTTACATTCTGACCAGCATGATTTTAGTGCTAACATGGTATTTTTTAATTGTTTTCTGATTTCTGACAGTTTTATCTGCCATTTGTGATTTGGTTCATTGTTTCATTTCTATATGTTCAAGAGCAAAAACAAAGTTTTTGTTTTTTAACAATTTGAAAACGTTGATTGCCATTTGCCTCCGACTGTACTCACGCACACAGGCCCGGGTTCAATCATGCATAGAGCACTGGATTCACACGACCTGCCCGATTACCTGGCTGCATATGAAAATTGAATGTTGCACCGGGGGATGATTCCGGCCATGATGTATGCGCCGCATATTGGCTACATTTGGATACACGGGATATCCAGTTTCGGATACATGCATTATTGCCCCACGGGAGCATGGGCCCCTCCCGTTGGACCCGCGTTATTAACATTCAAGTTTATCGCCCAATAACCGCGTCAGGGAATTTCCGATATAAATTTTGAATTTTATTGCCCACCGGCTCCTTTATCCTTGTCCAAATTTCAATATTCCCAACCAGAGAACCTCTGTAAATTATCTGGAATACATTTTTAGCATATATGGCCGATGCGTACATATGTTATTCAGAATATTATGAAAATTTGGCGTATCAAGTTTAGGCAACTTAAAAAAAGTACACAAATATTTTCACTGCATCATCAGACTGATGTTACTGAAATTTATAAGTTTCGATAATTTTATTATTTATTCTTCGTTTAACTTAGCCGTCTCGATTTTCAATTATTCGCACGGCCAAGTGCGAGTGAAACGTACTAGAGACACATACCGTGAGAACTCAGTCCGCGGTGAGACATCGCCGTGTCACGCACGTGTCATTTACGCGTCATATTGATTAGTCAAAAAATAAAAAATATCGACCAAATTATGTAGCATATCATGAATAACTATTTTTATTCTTATAATAATAAAAAAAATAGTTTTTTTAGTATTCTAACTAGGTTAATTTTGATTCAAAGAGGTACTCAAACTCTCAACGTTTTGTATAGTTCAGTAGATTTCGTTTAATTGAGACACTAATTTCTATCCAAAATTAGCGAAATTTGGAGTAATATTGTTAAAAATATAAGCATTTCTAAAACTATTTTATTATTTTTATAAAACCCAAAAAAATCAGAAGTAAAAAATATCTATTCGTTTGAATATAAAAATAAAAAAAACATTACAACACTTACACTGTTACAGTCAACCCTCTGATTGCGTGTACTTCTATATAACGGCGTGTGATGCAGTCCCTTCTATAGTGTGTTTTTCAAAATCGCCGCTAAAACTAAACACAAAACAAGGTTATTTAAAATATGTGAAGAGAAAAATGTTTGATTTCGTATAATTTACTAAATACATTTAAAAAAAGCTAACCCTAGATTTTATAGGGCGGGTTTCTCTAAGGTGATTTTTATTTAAGCGCTATAAGATGGTTAGCTATATTTCCTTTTATTTGTTTCTGTTACTTAGGATTTGATTCAAATAACCAACGGTCCCGGTAAAACCAGCTTCAAAAAACATTTTTGGACTAGAATGGATTATTTGCCTTCAACCATTTATTCTATTCAAAGAAATCGATCCTGACATTAAAATTGACTATCAGAAACAATGGCGCAATAGTAACGTTATAGTGAAAATCGTGTATGACTTGACCAATAAATAAATGTCGCCGGCACCATATTTCAAAGAAGTCGATTTTTATTTATATTGGCTTTCACTGTTCAGATTTCCTTGGTGTATGGAATGTATGGAGAATATAACGTTTTCTACCACACGTTTTTTTATGTTTTACACACAGCACATTTATAAAATATAATTTTTATATAAAATTTCATATAAAATTCGTCTGCATTTTTAATAAGTCGGCTTAAGACGATAAACCCAACTCTCTCCCGTGCACTAGCGAGATACTAATTCCATCTTGACGTTGACTGATAGAGGATTAGTGAGTTCCTTGTGTCAACCGCCACCAGGACATGAACCTGTGCAGCTAAAAAATATTGCAGCAAATTCCGAACCGAACCATGTGGAAAATTTGTTTCAACAATATCCGACAAAGAAAAATTCCATTTGCCTTAATACCCCCGAATGTCGCGTAATAATAATTTAGTTTTATTTAATCTAGAGAGAAATTTGCTTTGTGCTACATTTTCATAATTAGTCAGATTACTTTGTAATGTATTTTAAAGTAATTCTTGCGCCGCTGATACTTTTGATATTCAATTATTAATTAATTATTAGAACCCTTTGTGAAATAAGCTTTCTTATATTACGCTATGTTATTATTGTTAGATTATTTGCCCATTGTCTGGCTTGCAATGTCAAAAAATGCTCATTTATTATAATTATTCGTATTAATTATATTTAAAATCAGGTACATTTTAATATTACGCGAGATGGGACGTGCGTATATACCGCACTCTCCGTTCAACATCCGTACATATTAAATGCGTGCTTCTTTATAAATGTATATATATTTTCCGTATTCTATATATCCATGTTCCAATCCCAAGACGTTCGTTTCCAATCTCGCAGATACATTGAATCAATTTACAACTGGCATAACCGTGGATTGACATATTGGTTGGCGCGTGTAGGTATTGATAGTGCGGTCTGCAGCCGGGGAAGCGCATTGATTGTCATTCACGTGTACAAGAAAACGATAAATATTCGTTCCCAACGGGGAAAATTGAAATGTCTAGGCAACAGCTTCTTCTTTGTGAGTGGCTCCGTCTAGCGGCGACGCATCTGGGACCGGAACCGGAGCACTCGAATGTGTCGGTATTTCAATCGCGGGGCCCGGATTCGGTTCGACGGATTCTGTAATTATTGCCCTGGGCGCAGATGACACATTGATGGGTGGTCGGGTCATTAATCTTGCGCGCAACCCTGACGTATTTGCATTAGTGTGCCACCCCTAATCGGAATGCATGCTCCGGATGCATGCAGAGGAAAATTAGCCGGGTGTGTACTACTCGACTTTAGAAAATAGCGCTAAATAAATACATACACATCCAATATTATTAAATTATTATAATAATCTACAATGCTGAAGTGAATGTTTCATGAATTTATCCACGCGAATTACAGATGCCGTTCAAACTTTATTTTTAAGCATACACTCGTGAATGCATATAAATAGACAAAACGAGATGAAGTTCGCGTCTAAAGACAAAGCGCTCGTCAACGACCATACCATGTTGAAAGCACCGGTTCTCGTCCGATCACCGAAGTTAAGCAACCTTGGGCGTGGTTAGTACTTGGATGGGTGACCGCTTGGGAACACCGCGTGCCGTTGACCTTTTTGTAATTTTTACAATATTTTTTTTATTAATATACGTAGATACATACAACTGTATCCCCCAATTTACGCGCTACCTCACTTTTTTTAAAAACCCGCGGCAAAAAGGTCCGCAGTACGTTATAAAGAAATAAATAAAATATATTTGTTTTGCTTAAACATCTAGATATTTTAATTTTAAGATATGAAACGAAAGTAAAATTTAATCATCCTCATTTTCACCGCTGCCTTCTAATATTCTTACCCCTTTATTCCTTATTCTCTTCCCATTTATTCTTCAGAAATATCCGTGTTATCAGAAATATCCGTAATATCTTTAGTTGTTTTTTGCATTAGAAAATCTATGTCCTTAGTTTTTTTTGTAAATTTATTAAATATAAAAAAATATAAGTCAACTGGAAAGAATTGTCACCATTGCCGCTAAGTTAACCGATCAATCGCGACGCCTCGAATACAACCGTGTCGTCCGAAAGGAGTCCACTAGAGACCCCAAGCAAGTTCTCGCGGGATGTGACTAGTAATGCGTTTCACTAGCACTTGGCACATCGTACCGAATACGAGCCAGAAAAAACATCCCTCCCGCGGCAACAGAAGCGAATATTGTTGTTTTTATTTTTTTTCGCAATTGCGAACAATAAACGTGAGTGCTTATTTATACCATTTATTTTTTAGACTTTTTTAGACAAATAAAAAAGTTTGTGACGTAGGATTTTATATTAAAAGAGTTATTCGAT
>JAGXCT010034142.1:7500-24329 GCA_022495035.1 Philopotamus ludificatus
CGGTGAAAATGAGAATGTTTAAATTTTACTATCGTTTCATATCTTAAAATTAAAATATCTAGATGTTTAAACAAAAAAAATATTTTATTTATTTCTTTACTGCGGACCTTTTTGCCGCGGGTTTTTAAAAAAAATTAAGTAGCGCGTAAATTGGAGGATACATTTGTATGTATGTACGTATATAAATAAAAAAAATATTGTAATAATTACAAAAAGGTCAACGGCACGCGGTGTTCCCAAGCGGTCACCCATCCAAGTACTGACCGCGCCCAATGTTGCTTAACTTCGGTGATCGGACGAGAACCGGTGCTTTCAACGTAGTATGGCCGTTGACGAGCGTTTCATCTTTAGACGCGAACTTCATCTCGTTTTGTCTATTTATATGCATTCACGAGTGTATGCTTAAAAATAAAGTTTGAACGGCATCTGTAATTCGCGTGGATAAATTCATGAAACATTTACTTCAGCATTGTATCTATTCATGCCACCTTCTAGCTCTTATATAGAACAGAATGATTTTTTTTTCTGTTTCTTAAATCCAGGGATGTGCAACCATTTTTACAACG
This sequence comes from Philopotamus ludificatus, assembly GCA_022495035.1. Lineage (NCBI taxonomy): Eukaryota > Metazoa > Arthropoda > Insecta > Trichoptera > Philopotamidae > Philopotamus > Philopotamus ludificatus. Next base: position 8,067 of record JAGXCT010034142.1, read on the forward strand.
GGCCAGCTACAAATTTAAAAATGTTTGTAATGACCAGCCACTGCAACCAAGACAAGGTGGTTGTCCAGTCTCAATATGGATATTACCCAAACAGTTTAAATTACATATTTTATATTCCCAAGGAAAATAGTATCCGTTTTAATTTTTTTGCTGTTAAATGAGTAATCGCTTTTAAAACGGTAAGTTTTCCAATTTCTCAAGAGGGTAAAAAATCTCATGTATTAAGAATTTGGAAAATCTGATGTTTTTTAAGGGCCGTAAACCGAAAAGATTAGGAACCCTGTATTATATGAATATATTCGTTATCTCCGATATATGGTATTAAAAATAATAATATGTAAAATATTAGAGGGACCGAAAAGTAATCAAACATTTTTTTGCCAACGTAAAGACGGTCTGAAGACGGTCTGATGGCGGTCTGAAGTCTGAAGACGGTCTGAAGACGGTCTGAAGACGGTCTGAAGGTCAAAAGTTAAAAGTCAAAAGTTGGGAACCCCTGTTATAACCCATAGATACTGTCATGCGGCAAAAGTTATCACCACGTGCGTTATTTTTATTTGTCGTATGAGTACAGAATACATAATATATATATACATAACAATCGTATACTTTTTAATAATAATAACGGATAATGGCGATAGTAATAATAACAATAATAAGGATACCTACATAATAATAGGGATAGTGATAATATTAATAAATAATGTAAGAAATAAAAATGATAAGAGAAAAAAGTTAAGGATAAATAAGAATAAATAATAATAAAATAAAAGATAAATAATATTAAAAGAATGAGAATAAATAAAAAGAAAAAACAAGAATAAAATAGAAAAAAAATAAGAACCAATAAAGAAGGAAAATATGGAAAAAATAAGAATAAGTGAAACAAGATTATTTAACTTTTTTGTGCAAATGGATGTATTCAGTGCACGGATTTTTATTGTATTATAGTGAAGTACGATGGCTATCTATGGGCGGAGGGCGAGAATTAATTCTTTCAGATTTAGGGGGCCGTGACATGAAAGTAATTGGGAAGCACTGATTTAGAGTAATCATCACAACCTTATTCAGGGCATCAATAAATAAAACAAAAGTCATCCATGCAACTACTGACCCACAACATTGATTTCCTTTCCTTCTAATTAAACATTACAACTTTTGCACATGATGTAGTAACATTAATCACTCGAGTGTAATTGTCACGCATGCCTGACTATACAAACTCACAGCATTATCCATCCCGTTCATTATTAGGACTTGTCATCCGATTTTAACCAGATATTTCGTTTTATTTATTCGTCTGTTCAAATACAAAACCGTGTTATGTAGATTCACGTTTATGATTCCGTCCCTAATGTGTGTGCACAGAGCAAACAGTTGGCGATAAAAAAAAATCAGATCCCCCATCCAGCTTCCAGGGCGTACGTACTTCTTTTCAGTGTGCTCACGTGTCGATACATATAATTGCGCGTGTGCGAAAATACGTATCGGCACAGCTTTGGCAAAAGCTTTTATGAAATTTCAAATTGAAATACAGTCGTTCCGCGTCTTACGAACGGCGCTCTCAACGGCGGGGTCGCAGTCTGCGGCTAATAAAATTATATTAATAAACATGGCTCGCATCAGATTAGATTCGCAGAATTGTTGTAAATGGATTGTATTAAAAGTGCCGAGGTAGAGAGCTGCCGAGTAAATAAAGTGAGACAATCTTAGCACAAACATAGTGAACCGTGCCAAATATCTTTGCAATTGTACATTATGCTATTTGTGCATAATTTATGTGTTTATTGTGTAAAAATCTAAATAAAATTTTCTTTAATAACAAATATAATATTTTACGAATTTATTTCAAATTTTAGATAGATTCAATTTTGTTGAAATCTCTCTTGGGTGTAATAATTCACGTAAAATTTTTCAGATTGTTTCGAGAAAAAATCTCCGGTGACAACACTTATCTAAGATGCATAAAATCAGTTTTAATTGTATTATAATACTTAAATATCTGAGTTTAGCATACCAGTGTCGGTTACGCTAAAGGTAAAACACGCTCTTAAATAAAATAATTTTATTCAACCACTATGATTTTATTTCTATACATTTTGAGATACTTTTTTTTACAAAATATATTATAGTTGTATATTTATTAAAGAATGGATGCAAATACCTGAATAGCCTGAAAACTACACACAAACACGAATTCATTAAAATATGTACACTCTTTACTAGATTTACGCGGGTTTTTATCACCATTTTTAACTATATAGAAGATTGTATAACAAAAAAATGCTATCGATACTAATACAAATACCACAAAGCTTTAAAAATATATAGTCATCTTAAAAAGCAAATCCCAGATACATCTGGAGGTAAACTTAATCGTCCGGTGATGCGAAAGAAGAAATACAATATTTTTCAAAAATAGGGGATAATTGAAGAAAACTTATATATATTCGTAACCAGGTATATAATACTAATGAAACTGGATTATACAATACTTAAAGAAAATGTTAAACAGGGCTAGTTATCTAAATCTTAAAAAAACTGCTAGTGGCTTCAAAAAGTATCGGATAACGTTTATTATTTGGTGATCTAATTATGAAACTGTCCCTAAGCAATTTTTTCTATCGAAGATCATTTAAGGGTATAAACTTGAACTATATTGGAGGGCTAACGGGAAGGCTTAAATGAAGGTGTCATTTTTAAAGAATGATTTTATAACTGTTTTGTTCCAGAAAAAGAATGATAAATTATTAAAAAGCATTTCCGCGTTTGGATTAAGCTTCTGGTTATCTAAATGATTTACAATATTCTAATGTTAAAGTTATGTTTTTACCACCAAATATTTCTTAAATAATCTAACCATTAGAGTAGGGATCATCTCATTTGAACATACGTTTCAAAATATTTTAACAAAGGTTAATGAAGAGTTTATACAATTCTAAAAAAATGTAAAATATTACAATTTTAAATTGTCTCAATATACAAGAGTTAAAAAAAACCAAACATTAAATGTTTATTGCAAATCAGTATGGCCAGAAATTTTATTTGAGGTAATAATGTTCAGCTAAAAGAAGACGAAATTGCTGATATTATGTCCATTTCATAGGAAATGTTTTCCAAGATTTAAATAGCCGTGATATTGAGGAATTATTCAGCGAAGATGAAATAATCAATTTGAAATGATTTGTAATCCCGAAATTGAAAATAGATTAAACAATGGTACAGTAGTGCCAGATTTATTTATCCTAACTATACAATGAAAATTCTGAATAAAATAATTATTTTTTGATTTTATAATATTATACATTATGAAACTATATTTATTTTTAATTCCTTTGATTGCTATAATTAAATACGCTTTGAATATCATTTTTATTTCGGGCCAAAAACCATAGAATATCTTTAAAGCAATTGATTCATATCTATGAAGATGAAATAATCAAAGAACATGTTTATTAATTATTGTATTAGATTACAATGCGCATTTAATTAATCATAAAATGCAATTTTAATGTATATCTGCCTTTTATTTGCACATAAATAATATTTTTTTATGTTTTCAGAGACGAACATATAGGAACTCATCAATCATTTGTCACCGATGTATCATGTCATAGTTTTATTCGATGCTTACTTTATTCTGACTGAAAAGTTTCATGTGATTTGGTGTGATCGGCAATTTTTTACTTAAAAATAAAAATGTGGAAAGAATTTTTGGCCAAATACAACATTGGCAAGGACACCTGTATTTTTTTTATATTTCTGAAGATAAAATACATGAAAGAACAGCGTTTTTCAAACATTGAAGAGATAAATGAATCTGAGGGTATTACAATTAATATTAATATTTTTGGATACAATAAAAATTCTACATATTTTTTTATAAAACCCTAAATAATCTATTATAAAAGTTGCCCTTAGCTTGTCTAACCCTATGCATAACTACATAAAAAATGATATTTATTATTATTAAAATACATTTCATATATATAAAATTCGCCTCGATGCGAAAACTATTCAAATTTTGACAACACCTGACATTCATTCAACAAAATAAAGAGTTTTCCATCACAGTAAAAAGTTGCTCTCTATATTTTCGAACAAAAAAGTAAGTTACACAACCGTGCCACGGTCTCGTCCCATTTCACTACACGTAGAAAAAAATTTCGCCATTGCTTTCAACATTATATTTTTTTTGCAAAGAACTACGAACACAGTGAGAAGCCCTGGCTAAAAGGATCACATGTATGCAACACGATCAAACGGTCTCCCTTGTAATGGCTTACGAGTGCGTCATATGACGTCTGCGGCTTACAAATGAAAGCCTGTGAAGTATCCGCCGGTAGTGTTTGAATCGTCTTTATATGGGGGACACTTACAGAAAAAAAAATCGAACCATTCCAAAAATTCCCCGTGAGATCACAGAGCTTAATTATGACGCAAAATGTTTTTTTTTTTGCCAAAATTTAATTAATATATAATATTATAAATTGTTGGTATAGTGAGGATGACGATTTCAGTAAGCCGCTTTACTCCGAATGTGTACCGAAACGAAATAATCGGATTGTCACAACATGTGCACTAAGAAAGATGCATCGCTCCCCGGAGAGGAAATCATTGCAATGCACTCCACAATTGAATTGCATATAACTGGAATGCACTCTGCGAAATGTTACCGATTGAATATAATTTAATATATTCAGAGATTTATTTAATTGTATACCGAATTTCTGTATTAATAAATAATGTCAAAAACAATTCAGAGAATTCGCACATGCACGTTTTCAGGTCATTAGTGGCACGAAAACCATTAAGTCAGGGGATGGATTCGCAGATGGGAAAAACTAATTAATCAACATAAAATGTGTGTATATGTGTATGTGCGTGTGTGTGCGTACACCAACATCAAATCTCTCTAATGACCCGTAACCGAGGATTTCCACAAATTCGAGCTCGGAAAATTTTGAAATGCTTAAGAAAAAAAATGAGAAATGCGTCCTGTCACATGTTAACCCCGTTTTGGCAAAAAAATCGGGCGCAAATATTAAAAAGTAAACAAATTTCGTACATGTCATGTTCAAGAGGTGAAAAACATTACTCTTTGACTTTTCGCTACATTTTTTCGCGTATTTTGATAAACAATTTCCGGCCTGTTTTAACATCGTTATGAACATAAAAACACGATGTACTCGCAAAATATGACAATAGAAAATAAAATGAATGGATTTAATTAAAAAAAAATGTGGGGCCAACGACACGCGGTGTTCCCAAGCGGTCACCCATCCAAGTACTGACCGCGCCCAATGTTGCTTAACTTCGGTGATCGGACGAGAACCGGTGCTTTCAACGTGGTATGGCCGTTGGCGAACGTTACACTCGACTTGGCAATTTTCATGAGCTCTCGCAACCATATGTATAACAGTTGTATACGCATCAGAAAATTGCCGACAGTTACATAAATTGTTTGTTGATTATTATTATATATTATATACAAATATTTAAACAAATTTTTATTACCATTATTATAAATTAATTATTTTAGGATATTAATTGATATCCCTTTGAGATATTTCCTGCTAAAAATATTAAATAATTGAAATATAATATTAGAAATTCTATGGAATAAGAATAATATACTTATCCCAAAAAATAATTTTAAAATGACTAAATGAGATAATTTTTCATTTTATAATAAATGTAATTATGGTATGTAAAAATGACATCTGTTTACCGAAACAATGACTTTTTACATTCATAGCTATTTTATAAATATATATACATTAACATTTTTAATGAATGTATACGCTTTCCTTAATTTGGGGATAGCAATTTTGATACTGGGTTCGGTTAAATAAACGCGTACACTTTTTTTTTGTTTAAATTGACCTAACCTAACGGTGCCTATTGGGTGGGTCTATTTGGGACCCCAAGTTTTTGATTTTTTTTAATGTCGTCAGATGTGTATGTCATTTATGGGTTACAAAATCCAAAATATCGACCAAATTTTGAGGCTATCGTGAATATTTATTTTTATTCTTAGAATAATACTTGTTTTTAAAAAAAGATAAGATATTGATAAAGATTTCTTTAAGACATGAAATGCTTGGGGTATATTTTACTTTATAAATATTGTAGATCTTCTTCGGACGACGCAATTGGTTTTGAGCCGCCGTGACGGATGCGAGGATTTAAAGAAAACATTATGGTGTTTATTTGGGGTAATTTTTCGCCAATAAATGAAGAAACTGCTGTTAAGAATATCATGCTTCTTCTCCGAAAATAAGATGTATTCTAAAAATAAAAACTAACTTACGCAATTATTACACAATTAGTGCAATAAAGAAATCGTGGAGGTTTATTATCCGAATCTTATGACTATGCAATGAGAAGATATTGGAACTTCAAATGGTCTGGAAACGGTGATATTCTCAGTTAACAGGTGGATGAGGAAAATGCTAACAATTCAGGTCTGCAAAGATAATTTTCTAACCAGGAAGACATTGCCTGGGAATAGATTGCCTAGACAAGAGCTAGGAAATTAATAGTGCCCGTGCATTCTAGTCTTTGATGTAAATTAAGTACTTTATGTAATAAAAACTTAATTAAGGAGAGCTCTATTGTTGAATATGGAGATAATGGTAAGTGATTTTCCATTAAAAAATTCTGTCTGAAATTCAGGGTGTAATAAATAATGATGATGTTTAGTTTAATAAATTATGATGACAGGTATCTTTCACGACAATAGGAATATTTTTTCCACTGCTGATTCGAATCTGTGCCGGGTGCTTATAGAGCCTCTGGTATAGACAACTCTCGGATTATTTGACAATATCACTTGAGCGTTCACGGAATATTCTCCCCTCTGAAATCCTCGGAACAACAAGCTTTTCCATGATACCTAACTCTTTTCTAACTAAAGTATTACGTGCCAAACATAGGGCGAATAGCCGCCATTTAATATTAAGTTTGGCCAATAACTGAGAAGCCAACCATCGAAGTCCTTGCAATAGAGTTGAGTCGAACTTGTCTCTGCTGGGGCTTGGAAATTGAATGGAGAAAGTCCTGGAGCAACGGAATTGGTGTAGTGCCCTCCGAGTAGCAAAGATCCGCATCTGGTCAGGGGCTACTAGAATTAATTAATTAATAATACTGAAAATATGCCCTGGTGCGTATTATCACAATACTGATTTTTTAAGCGTCAAAAGATTTTTATTTATGCTTATTGTTAGATAACGACACGTTATGAATATATTTTTTATGATTAATTGAATCGAAATATCAAATAAAAATATTTTATGTACAAACAAAAATCTAAATTAAATTAATTTTAGTATATTTGAAATGATTGATCTCCCATTTTTATTTAGTCAACCGTATATATCAAGTTGTACGGAAAGTAATTTCGTTTTTTTTTATGAAAATGAACGACGACTTTCTTATAATGAATATATGTTATTAAATTATATATTGTCCATTCTAGTCCAATACCAATAATTTTGTCATCTTTCTGGCAGCAGCATGATTCCACTCTCATAAACATTTGTTCTTTGCTGGCAAAAAACTGACCCGGTGATTTTTGACAACCACATTTAAAGTAAAGGTTTTTTCGTCTAAAAAAAATTGTAGAGACCGGGACAAATAATAATCAGTAAGTACCAGATCGGGAGAATATGGTGGGTGTGGCAGTATATCCCATCCAAGCTGTAAAAGCTTTTGGTGAGTTAACAAACTTGTATGAGGTCTCGCATTATCTTGGTGGAACAATACACCTTTTCTATTGATCAATTCTGACTTTTTCTGTTTAAGTGAATCACTCAATTTGTCTAGAATTGATCATTGTGTTGTCTGATAAAAGCTCAAAAAAACGATTACTTTGAAATCGTTGTTATTTACATCAATTAATGCATATTCAATATCAAAATTTCCGGATTGAAAGTTTGCAAGCCAGTTTTGACACTGGCGTTCTATTAATACATCTTTTCCATACACATCGGATAATTTTTTTCTCGCTTGAACAGTATTTTTACCTTTTCGATAGTAAAAAAGCGAAATAAGCCGAAAATGCTGCTTTTCACTTTCCATATTTGAAAGGGTACCAACCAAAAACTACTACGTAGAATCAATCAAACTTTTTCACAAGCAAGCCTTGCTATATCAGCTATCAAAATATAGAATGGTTATGCGGCTTAAGTGTGAAGTTGGCTGTGAAAAAATTCAAATAAGTCCTCTGTTGGAAAAAAAAGAAATGACTTTCCGTACAACCCAATAGTAATATCTCTACCGTGCCAAATATGTGTATTTAAATAAAATTAATAAAAAAATATAGTAGGAAATAAAAAGAGGGGTCAACGACACGCGGTGTTCCCAAGCGGTCACCCATCCAAGTACTGACCGCGCCCAATGTTGCTTAACTTCGGTGATCGGACGAGAACCGGTGCTTTCAACGTAGTATGGCCGTTGACGAGCGTTTCATCTTTAGCAGTGAACTCTACTTCGCCTTATCTATTTATGCGAATTCACAGCTGTATGGCCAAGAATATATTTTTATCGGCATCTGTATTTCGCGCGGATAAATCCATGAACGGTTCGCATTATTGATAAGAACATCTGAATGTTCATAACATCCAATGCCGGATATACGCGAAAATGTAATAATGACGTGCGTGCGTCGTAGTGCACAAACGATTGTTGCCAATGTTCGAATAAGGGATGCTCGGCGTTTACTTATTATTACAAATGTCGGAGGACAATCCTCAATTATTGCCGACAATTTGAACGGTAACGCATTGGGCGAAGGGCGGTGGGAGGGCCCCGCGGCTAATGGCCGACATCACAACTTCATTAGTGATATTAATTCGGCGATATTAACCGTTGCCGTCCGGGTGCCGGCCGTTTCATTACGCCACTTTCGCCGCCATAAAAAAGTCAACCTAATAACCGGCCGCGTGGGAAACAATGAAAATGCTAATGAAATTTTCTCGGCTCGGAAAACTTTATTAAAAATTACGATTATACGAATGAAATATGCTCTCACGTGTACGTTCAAAGGGGCATTTTTCAGAGCGGTGCCTCTCGCTCGGCCTCCCTCGTCCTCTCCCTCTCTGCCCGCCTTGAAATATTATTTTTGCTAGGAGGCCAACACACGCCCGGTATATAACTTACGATTAACATTGTGCGGAATGTGTGTGCCACGCTAAAATGTATGTACATAATTAATTTGTTGAAATGTTGCAGAGTAAATGGCGAAACGTGCGCGGACAGATCCGCGGGAAATTAATGCTGCTCGAAAAAAAATGTGAAAAACGACGCATTCACTTTATTAATGTACGGACACTCAGCCCTGATATAATATGCGGATACGATCCGTGGTAATCTGCGTAAAAAATACATTAAATACGCATAGAATAGATTCCAGTATATAAACAACCATGTAAAAGTATACATAGTATTAAATAAAAAAATCCGTTTTTAATTATGTACGTGTTTCAAGATGGTCCTTAACAAGATGAAATAGCTTTTTCGCCCTAAGGCCGGTCTAGTCGATGATGTTATGCAACCACAAGAGGCTCTTTCTTCTAAGCCGCTCCTTGTTGTTTATTGCTTATAAAAGTCGCTACTTCAGACCATGTGTCCGAAGTATTCTATTTTTTTTCCTTTTTGTAAAACAGTGTAACAGATTCTCTTAGTACCTTCTGTTACTCCGAACAAAGAAATGTACTTCTTTCAAATTCGTCTTTAGAACCTTTGTTTTCATAAATGGATATAAAATGTTATGTTACTTTAAATAATCATGCGGTAGTTATGAAAACTTTAATTCGCGGAAAAATAAACTGCTACCAAATTCGTCTGCTCAAATGTCTGCACCTTTCCGCAGTTGCAGGTCAGAGGTTGATTTGAGTAGCCCCACTTCCTCAGCGTTTCCCATTTTATGGCCAGTTCATTTCTGGCAAGCTTGATGATTAAATGAAAAGCAATTATTTCGGTCTTTGGCGGGCTACGTCCGAAGGCGTTCGCTTTATAATTCTGGTCGACGTTTCCAGTGCCCTAGTTAATTCATCTTCCATGAAGTCGTACTTTGTGATGCAATGACTAAATCGCCAGCATAGAGGTAGCGACTGGTCCTGTGATCTATCGTTTGATCTTTCGTATATTTATTTATTTAGTAATGGGTCTCTTCCTCTTACATACACCCTGGCCAGTGTTATTAAGAATTCCCTGACTAGTTTTCGGTGGACAACTATCCGACTACCAACTTAGTTTAGTCGCGGATAATTTGCATTACCAAAATTATATGCATGTTACCTACAAGTCATAACACTGGTTACATTATACGTTGAAGAGTATCGGCGCTAGGATACTTTATCTAATATAAATAAATAATAAAAAAACCATTAAAAATACACTTTATGTGGATATATAAATGTAATTATGAAAAACACTAACAAAATTCTGTTTATTTGTCTATATATCTATTGTGGAGTGACAATAATATTCGCTGTCGACGCACTTTCTTTTGGTAATACTGCTTTGAAAATAAGATTTTTTGCATCTTTGAAGTCTGCTGTTTTATTTTTTTAATCAACTCTCTATAATTACAAAAATTCGTAATATATTTTAATTACGTTATCTGACGAATAGAAAAAAAATGTTATTAGATCGTTAAGATGCGATCTTATCATTGATCACTTTTTGTTTTTGGCATTGTTGTTTCTTCTTTCGCGCTATCTATATTTTCATCCCCATTTTCCGTAATTTAATCTGCTATTTTACTTTCATGATCCAGTGTCACCTTCATCTAATTCTAATCATTGTAAAACATTTTCTTCGGCTACTTCTTTTACAGAATTATTATGTTTTGTTTTTCAGAAATCTGGTGCATCTTGACAAATTTTTTCAACCATTTTCCAACGTTTTCACTTTCACTTCTTTTTATGGTGCATCAAAATTAGAAATCGTCAACTTTAATAGAAGAACATTATTTATTAGCGGTGACACTTGGATTAAACATTAATAACATTAAAAGGAAGCTTTTTACATTTTTTTTATCTGACCGAATTATTTGTCCGTTATATCAGGGTTCAGTGTATTAAGGTTCTATTTTTTTTTGTATGTGTTTATCTTTACATTCTGCCCAAACAATTATGTATTTTTATTTGGGGACACATTTTATAATTAGAATAAGAATAAAATGTTTTACAAATTACAGTGGAACCTCTCATAACGAGCACCTCCCATAACGAGTAATTCGCATAACGAGCAAAATAAAAAAGTGAAAAATTGCTCATAACTGAGCGACATTTCGCATAACGAGTGACACCAAAGGGGAAGTCACAAACGTATGACACTACTTGTGTGTGTTGGATCGTATTTCAGAAGTTATGAAGGAGAGTTTGGAGGAAGAGGAAGTAGCAGAGAAACAACCTTCTGACGCAATAAGAGCAATGCTGAAAGCATGGGAAACTGTTTCATCGTACATTGAGAAGCATCATTCTAATAAGGAGGTGGCTATGCGTGCTACAAACATATTCAATGATAACGCTGTGTCACATTTTCACTAAATTTTAAAGAGTCGGCTAAAACAAATGTCTCTAGACAGCTGATTAATAAAAAATAATTAATTATTTGTCATAAATTTATAAATAATAAGCTAGTTTCGATTTTTAAAAATGTTTTTATCCAGGTTGTTACGATCTTTAACAATTTATAAGCATGTAAAATTTTATTTGAATAAACTTTAAAAAAATATTTCGCATGGAACGCATTATCGTGTTTTATATTGATTTATATGAGAAAATTAGTTTCGCATAACGAGTGTTTCACACAACGAGCAAGATTCTGGAACGAATTATGCTCGTTATGAGAGGTTCCACTTTATATCATATTCTAAATTTCTTGAAGCGAAAAATATATGTTTAGAATAGCTAATAGATATTTTTTTGAAATTTATCCATCGGCTATTTTTAATTGATTACTTCATTATTAAAAAATATTTATATAAAAAAACACGTTAGGAATATAATAAATAAAATTACGATAATTTAAAATTCACGTCTCAATGTACCGTATTAAAGAGAAATCACGATAAAATTACCCATCGATAGATGTGGACATCTTAGGTCCAGCAACAGGGTTCTTGGTCAATATAAAAAAAAGTATTTATCAATAGATAATTCAGGGTCAGTTTCTATAAATCAAAATCGTGATCTCCGTACGAATGTCATTGTAATAAATTTTAAAATGAAATCATTAAAAATATGTAAACGTGTAAATAATCTTAGTTAGAATAACATGCAATACAAAAAATGTTAATAAAAAATGACGGTACCTTTTAATTTGCCTCGACACTTATTCATAACAAAGGAATAACAAGATCGTTATATTGTTTGTTATTACCGTTGATACGCATTTTTTTATTCGGCCATAACAATTGTTTTCATGTCCATTTAAAAAATATGAGAATTTATTATAAATTGCTTGTAATTTATAATCATTTTATAATTTTCAAGTGGAATGTAACTTTAAATTGAAAAATATATTATCAGAGTAGACATTATCGCACTGCTGTCTGGCGGTATATAATGAATTGCTTAACAATATTTATAATTAAACTTTCTCTAAAATATTCGATCTAGATCCATTCTTTGCGATTTTAATTAAGATTACAATTAATATCGGCATTGCGGTATCAAGAAAACTATTCAGAAAATAAATTGTGATACTCAGTAATGAAAATAGAAACAAATTAAATCGCTACTCGCTCACTGATTTTTATTTGATTTTTTAAACGAAACATAAAATTATTGGTTTAGTTATTTTTCGCATTTTTCACTATTCAAACGCTAATTTTATTTTTTACCCCCGTATTGAATCGAAACTTTCCCCCCCCCCCCCCGGCTTAATAACAAATTGAACGATATCTCATATTTTTCATCCGGGACGCCGAAAAAATGTTGCCCATCCTTGAGATAACGAACGGTTATTAATTATCCGCCGTGCTCGAGCGTTTTTGCAAACGATAGTGGGGTCGGGGGAAAAAAGGTTGGCGCAAAAAAAATCGCGCGGAAAAGCCGCTTGCCAAAATCTGAACTCATTGGCCATCGGTTTAACCGTGTCACGTCGGAGCGGGGTGCGCCACACCCCCGGGCTTGTTGCGTGAAACGCCAATAAGATTAATGGCCCTCTCCGAGCAACCTATGCCTAATTGGACCCGACTGATTGACTCGGCCCACAGATTGCCAAACTGTATACAAATTTTAACACAATTGTTTGCCGAACGAACGCAAAGACAGCTATTTAAACAGTTGGGTAAACTAGAAAATGTAACGATTGCAAAATATACCGCTTTCATAGTAAATATTATTACAAAATAATATAACACAAACATATCATATAAATAAAACTCATTATTAAATATAACACATGGTTTTGTTGTAATCACATTTATTGAAATAATATTAAGATATTTAAATGAAAAACATTCGAATGAGTCGTGTTAATTTTTATAAAAAAATATTTAACAACAAACTGATGTACCCTCAATTTACACCATTTCATTTTTACACGGTTTATTATTTATTGAAATTTGTTAAATACAGTTATAATGAAAAAATAATTTATAATAAATCAAGAAATTTAAACTTTTATAACAGTAATTTGATCCCTACAGACCCAAATTAAATACTATTTTGCTCACATGCTTTTTTACGTGTTAATATCATCGGCATTTTTTATACGTCATAGTGTATACCATATCTATTAAGTTGGCATTGTCAGTGTTGCCAAGTAGAGTACGAGAATTATGTTACATGGCAATTTCTTCATGATGCCGCAATGCAAGCCTGCGACTTCTATATGCCAAATTTTTACATTCATTATTATTTATAAAAAAAAACTTCAATTGCTTTACATTTCTGTGACACGTTCTAATAATAAAAATTCCTTATTAATGAAAATCAAAATCCCATTGTAAGTTATTGTAAAGCACACCACCCAACTTAGGGTCTATTTTTTTTTTAAAAGGTGGCCTGAAAAAAGAATAAAATCTTATTTTCCTACATCCTTATTATTCTTTTTTTCAAAAAGAAAATGTTAGGTCTGAAAGAGTCAAAGTAAATTTATATGCCTTTAAACTGTCATTTTTTTAATATCATTTATTTATCTGAAAGATTTGGAATATTATGATAAATAATGAATGCTTAACCTAGCCGTGCCGATGTTATTTGTGACTTAGATTTTTATTCTCAAATATCTCTTTTAATATAAATCATAAATGTCCCAAACATCTTGCATTTGTCTAAAAAAGTCTAAAGAATATATATTATAAATAATCGTAAATCTTTATTGTCCGCAAATGCGGAAAAAAATAAAAACAACAGTTTTCGCTTCTGTTGCCACGGGCGCGATGCTTTTTCTCGCTCGCATCCGATACGATGTGCTATCTATCCTCCAGTATTTTTTTTCAAATAAAAAAGCTTACCGGTTTCGATTCAAAATACTTCTGAAATCAAAAAGTATCATATATTATCTGACGTATTATTAAATGATAAGAAATAGTAGTATAGGTAAAAATAATTACAACGATGAAAACTCCACTCTATCCTAGCAAAAAAAATACATCAAATGTGAATTAAAGAAAATTTATTTTCTTAAAATATTGTCCTGTAATTTTTTCAGTTTTCGTTTAATTATAAGAAAAATTTCGGTTCGATTTCGTGGAAAAAATAAAGGTTCAGCTCCTGACAATTATTTTTTATTTTCCAAATCGAAATAAAAATCGGTTTATTTCGGTTTTCGTTCCGACAAAAATACCGATTTTTTCCAACCAAGTTCCTATTTGAAGCTCTGAAAAATATGTAAATACTATCGTATCCATCATTATAAAATATATAGTTTTCGATTGCGCATTTACAGTTAAAAGCAATCATTAATAATAGTTTAATGTACGTTTTTATATGTAATATAATGAAAAATATTAATATTACGTCTGGCATATTAAAATTATCCATATTGAGGTGTGCCCTAATCCAATTTTCGGATAATAAACCGGGCATAGTTTTGCAATATGCAGTTTCGGAAGTTGTGCGTCGCGAGACCCCATTGCCCCCAAACCTTCGAGTATCAAAAGATCTTCCGAAAGTAGTTAACGAAGATACGTGGACCAGAATACCAATTAGATTAGCCGAGGCTATTTGTTTGTTTAGGGGCTGGCCCGTTGCTACTTACGGCACACAGCTGTTTAACTTGTAAATTGATGTATCTAATATTGAGTTCTGGGAGACCCTAATACAAAATTTACATCCGCCGGAATAATTAGAAAACAATTTAATGGACACACACGAAGCTAACTCGACTACCAACAATAATAATTTCAATGGAATTTGCATTAATATTTAATAGAAAATAATTTAAATGTTGATGATAGATATTGTCCAATGAATATAGATAATAAAATAATAATATTATAAATAAATGTCAATTAATCATCGATTAGGTGATTATATTTATTTTTTTAAATATTAATACCATTCGATTTACCCTCTTATCCGTGGAAGGTCTTTTAATTCGTTTACCAAACAAGGGTATAAAAAGTAAAGGCAAAAGGTTAATCAATGCCTATCCTCTTAATTAAACCATACTTTACCTTTGAAGCCGAAGTCTAGAACACTTTTTGCGCGAATGGAAATCATCATTAGCAATAGCGATATCAAACGCGAATTTATTTGCTTTTTTTTTCGACAGAAAAATAAATAAATCGCCATCGTTTAGACATGCAAAGCTAAACTGTTTGCCTCGGTGTGATCGATTGGGTAAATAATTGATTTAACATATTGCCAAGATAGTTGGAAAATTTTGAACCCTCAGTGCATAAAGGGTAAAGGGACCGAGCTATACATCTTCAAAGTGATTTAATGCTTCCTTGTTGCTTTGATCAGCACGCAAATTAAATTCTGCAATGAAATACACTTTAATTAATATATTTTTTTCACATATTTGTTGAGAGAGACTGCGTCCATTCCGCTTCTGATTTGTTCATAAAGGTAAATTCCTGCCATACAAAGCTGTATGGACCAGAGCTTTGAATAGAGTCTGGCAGGATTATGGCATAATCATTAGTTCTAGTATGCAATTTTAATCAAAGGGTTGCAAATTGTTTCGCTGAGGCGAAATTGAACCACCAAGTGGACTGCCGACCTCTGCATGCCCGTAGGTTATTATACCAATTGATCCAGGCGAGTCTATGTTTTTCGGTTATATAAAATATTT
>JAGXCT010034142.1:24339-35165 GCA_022495035.1 Philopotamus ludificatus
AATATTTTTATAATAGAATATAAAATACAACACGCGCAAAGAATAAATGACACCGTAGGCGTTTTGGTCGTTGAAAAAAAATGTACACTCGGACAGATATGATAGGGAATATATCCCTTTTTTAATTTAAAGAAAGCCGGTCGCATTTGTTGTAGCGTAGATACAAACATAGTTACATAGAGCTTTGCACCATCTGCTACAGAAATTTCAAAGCGCCTTAAAAATATGAAGTCTCGCTCGTTGTGTGGGAATACCCTCTCTTTTTCGGATAAGCTTTGACACGACTTTGCAAGCGCAGATGCGCAAGAACCAGACAACTGGATCAAAACGAATAGGTGAAATAGTAGGTAGGAGAGCGAATAAAAAGTACCCTTCCGAGATGGATAGGATATCTGGCGAAAATAGTGCAGGAGATAAAAATGTCCGGTATTTTTTTTTCGGACCACCCCGTACAGTAGACGGGATAGTAAAGAGTAGAGCGGTGGGGAAGGCATACAAATAGCCGATCAGTTGCAGAGGGTGCCAACCACCACCCCGGAAGACATATATGAGAGATTCTATTGTTTTCTTTTTCCTTTTGAAGTTGCTACAGCAGATTAAATCTTTTGCAACGTCTAATCTTGTGCATCAACACTTCAAATACATCTCCGCTGTTGCAGGGGGAGAAATATCTTATCCACGTTAGTATCGGTTACCGTTAATACTAAATGTAAGTTATATACAGGAGAGAATAAGGTACATTGAATAAAAAATATAATAAATTATTATAAAATTGATTAATGTTAGTTAGTCACGAGCCGCCACTGTATATATTCAATCGTCGCATTTTTTTTATTATGTAGGTACACTTGTTTTTGGCGTATCTTTTGACATTTATAGCTATTTTGGATGATGACTTTAATATTTTTTGTCGAAAATTTTTTACCTGAGAGAAAAATGAATGAGGGAATAATTTTTGGCTAGAAAAAACGCTGCAACAATGCAGCTTTAGCTTCTGTTTTTGGAAAATTTGACCCCATACGACTATATTCAATTTTTTTATGTTGAAAAAAAACAATTTCTAATTAACGCCGTTTTCACTAATTTAGGAAATAAATCAGTTCAATTTAAATTTAAAAAAATACCAATTAAAATACATTTCATTGGAAAATATGAAATTATTGTGCGTCATTTGTTGAACCATTTTCATATTTATAAATAAATAATAAAATTAGAATATTGCATACTGCCAATTCGCAGGAATATTTTTTTATGAATTAATAAGTGATTTAATATTTTTCTTCGAATTATTTTAGTTCTATTGTAAGTAAAAATTAGCGTTCGAACAATAGCACCAAAAATTAAATATAATTATTTTAATATACCATATATAAATGTTGCGTTGTAATAAAATACACAAATAAATTCATTCCTGATGGCGCAATAATTTTCCTTAGTTCGTGGTGGTTTTTTACAATATTTAATTCGTTAATATATTTTTATTTATATAATGATGTAATAGTTGTTACGGCCAAATGAAAACGCGTGTACACAAAACAAATGTATCCACGGCAATGACAGACAACAAGCTGATTTTATTATTCATTTGTTCTGGAAAATTGTCGAGAAAAGCCGAATTAAAAGGTACCGTTTATTTCAATAATTATTTTTTAAAATGTTAATAATTTCCCTGTAAATACTGTCACTGAGTATCGATATTGGTATTCCTCATATATACAATTTTCGTAACATATTAAATATATTTATGGATTTTTAATAACCTAGGTTTTAAATTTTGACATCGTTGACCGTTGACGTTCACAGATATTATAATTTTCATTAGCACAGAGTCTCATTTAACGAATAAGTAACATAACCTCTGAACTTGACACTAGATCTAATATGATTAATCGATCATTCTATTTCGGTGCTTCTTTACGCGGGTTTACTCTAGCACAGGGGTGAGCAACCTTTTTTTACAACGGGCCATTTACAAATTTAAAAATTATAATAATACAAAAAAATAAAGAACTCAAAGTATCTATAAAAAAAACAACAACAACAAAAAATATAAAATTACAGAAATACTATAAAATAAAACGGCGAAAGATATATAAGAAAAAAGATTATTTAATGAGAAATTTGGCATTGCTTCTTTGCCATCAATTGGTCTATATTTGCTGATATAGACGACACAGCAACTGGTACGCAGCTTTCTAAACGTACATCATTTAATCTCGATCGATGATCGCTTTTAATTATTTTCATTGCGGAAAATAGCGTTCCTGTTTATAAGTACTTCAAAAGTGACGTGTTATTTGCTTTGCATGAGCGGTAAATCGTGAAATTTCATAAGTCGTAATAGCAATTTTGATAGAAATTATGTATGATAACGTGTAAAATTTATTTATTAAATCCGTGTCGTTTTGTAAATCTATTAATTCCATTTGTAACTCATCTGGAACTGTTTCCACTTCTATATTAAATGATGAAGAAAAAATATTAAAGCTAAGAGCGGTTTTTTCTGATCTTAATATTTTAAATCGCGACTGAAATTCCGTTATTAATTTTTCTAAATGCTGGGCAATTTTTTGGGTTTTTGAAGGATTTTCTTGTCTTAGATCTGTAAAATGTGACATGTTGTTTGATAACAGATTGTTGTTCCAAATTTTTAGTTTTTTTTCAAAAGCATTAATTTTATTAAACATGTTATGAATAAACTGGCCTTTTCCCTGAAGTTCCACGTTTAAGACATTAAAATGCTGGGTTATATGTATCGACGAGGCAAAATCACACATCTATTCTTTATCTTCAAATTGGGAAAATGGATATTCCTTCATTTCCACAAGCAATTGAATATCATTTTTAAAATCATATACTCTTTTAAGCATAGCACCTCTATTCAACCAACGAATTTCTGTGTTGTAAATTACATCACCATATTCACTTCTCAAATCATTTAAAAATTCTTTAAATTGGCGGTGATTTAACGCTCGAGATTTGAGAAAGTTAACAAGTTTTATTACGAGCGTGGTAGTAACGCATGAAATTAAATCATAAAGCACGATATCATTGCCTATCATTGATTTTAGCATGATTTTCAAAAATGAACAAGCCTAAGGTACAATTAGGTTGCGGGACACTAGGAATTTTTAAAAGTCAAAATGGGTTTCACGAGAAAGCGTGGCGGGCCGCACGAAAGAGCCTCGCGGGCCGCATGCGGCCCGCGGGCCGCAAGTTGCTCACCCCTGCTCTAGCATAATGTATTTATTGTATTATTTTAAATACATGCGTACATATTTATTTATTATTATATCGTAAAAGTGTTTCGAGAGTGCTCCTGACAAAGAAAAATTGTTAATTGAAGTAATAGTAATAAATAAAAATAAGGTGAGGTAAAAATAATACCTCCGTCTCAACCATGATGTCATGACTGTGACAGACGTTCTCCAGGTTATCTTGGCTCTTCGAATACGGGTCAGATCGCCAACCAAAAGCCCGGGAATCGAGCTGTCACACGCGGATCGTAACAATAATAAACAAACGAGGTTATGGTCAATTCGTATTTAATTTATGGTCTAATCGGGTGCTACGGGCACCTCCGGTAGCCACACGTCACGATAGCGGCCTGGCTTCTCATAGCTCCATAGAATCTACGAAACCATGATTGTGCCCAACCGCCATCATCACCACGTTTAATACCGGCACGCAACACTCGACTCTCATATACAACGCGCGGAATAACACTGCCCCGTAGACACCGACCAGATTAATAAATATAAGTAATATTTATATTTTCAAATACATAATCAATAGACATAAATTAATATATACAAATATATTTTTCGTCAATTTGCTTGGGGTTACTGCAGCTCCGCAATCTATATGGACTATTTCCGAAGAGATTTTGACGAACCGCTTCTATTAATGACAAGCACATGTTTTGCTAAAACCATAAATCTATTAACTATTTTTTTCAAATGAATTGAAACGAAAAAACTAGTGTCGAAGGACAGGAACCATGACTATTATTGTTATTATTAATATTTTTGTGGCCTAATAACCCTGAGACGAGTTCTTGCCACCTGAAAGACACCTCAGTTTTAACTATGATGATGGATAATAATATTTTTGTTAAGTAAAAAACAATATTTAATGTATTATTTAATTAATATTCAATATATATTATAATTATGTATCTAATGTGTTGAACCTTTTTTCGACGATTTTCAAAAACGTATTTTAATCAATTTTATTTCTCTTTTATCGAGATTTTTTTTATTATGAAATTTCGAATTAAAAAAAGAAACAAATATATTACATTTTTTTTGTTATAAATAATGTTTCGTGAAATATTTTTGCTGTATTCTTTTCCATTTGCATTATTTGTTAACCATTTATTATAGATTATTAATACTTAGTTTAAAATATTCCAGAAAAACTAAAAATTAAAATTCTCTAATACTTGAGATTTACAAAATTACTGATAAAGAGGTTGATTAAGTGTCGAGAATTCACAATTTCTAATTTGAATATATTATCTTATTATAATTTTCTTTTCTCATTTATTAACTGAATTCTAAAAGGACACCTGTGTCCAAAACTGACGAAACAGAATTATGCGCGTTTAATGCATTGTGCATAATTTTATTTTATTTTATTTTATTTACTACTACTAGTGTTCTATATTAGCGAAATTCAAGAGGTTAATACTGTTTTTTATTAAGGGTATTTTGGAAATATATATAAGTTTTTCACGTACTTACTTTTTGTCCGATCTTCAATTTAATCCAAATTAGATACGAGTAGTGTTCTCTGATTATCACTAATCAAGTCCTACGCGATGCCCATGTACTATTGTCGTAAAAATACTGATTCCGTAGCAAAACAATATATCTTATAATATATTTTTGGCGAATACTACATCCTACAACGGTGATTAATGCCTAGATTAATCCATCAGCACGCGCGGTAAATAAATAACTCAAAAGTAGAGATTTTTACGTAAGCTCCGAAACAATCGCGTCGTTAATACGGCATTCACGTTTTTATACGTGCGCATATAGAATCTAATCCCGGCTCTTAGCTCGGAGGGTGCAGGGCATTAGAGCAGGCCTTGTAAAGTGAGGGACCGCAGAGAGGGGAGGCAAGGAGCACTCGCCACCGGCACGAGTGCAAGGGTGCTTTCCCTCGACATGGCCTTTTTAAAACAGATTAAACACTGCAGCCAGCATCAAAAGGCAACTGATTAAGGTAGAATTCGCCTAAAATTTGTTTGCGAAAAATATAAATTCTCTCCGAGTTAATTACACATAAGCGTATTCAGATCCCTCCACAGACCCCTCGCTTGTTTCGGTTGTGCGGAAAGCTCTCTTCCACACACCGGAAGGCCCGTGCGTTTGGGGAGCTCGTTAATTTAAAAAAAAAACGAGGAAAGGAAATTAAAGGGAATATTGTTGAAGTGTGTACGGTCGACCTTATCGCAATATATATATATATGGGGGTCGCAACGACGATAACGGTCCAGGTGGCTGCCGGAAAGTCCCTTTTCGCTCCAAATTTATGCATCGCAAAATATTTTCGTTTGAATTTCGCATTGTATTAAACACGAGGTACTGTGGATGTATTACAAAACCTGGTGGTAAGCCTTGTCCACGGCAGATGTCTTTGGAGAAGATTTCCTGTGGAGAAGCTTTCGCAATACAAGGGGTAGAGCCTCGAGGGTTTTCATCTAACGTTAAAGATGCATTATACGCCATTAGGAATACTCCGTGGATGTATAATAAATAATTATTAAAAACGATATATTTTATTAAAAATAAGGGCGTCATGTGAAATCTTTGTAATATTATTTTTCATTAAAGTAATTAAAATATTTTATCTCTGTAATATTAAAGTTAATATACATAGCTTTATAACGAGGCAGTAATCCCAAATAAACACATAATTAAATTTCAAAGTTATTATACGCAATCTTCATATTTTAAAATTAACGTTTAAATTAAGATGACATAGAGATTACGAAATAATTTAATGTCATGTTTTATATACACAAAGTTATTAAATATGAAAAAAAAATGAGTTAAGATCCAACATGGAAACAAACACTCCTAAGATAGGTACTATAATATGAAAGTGCCTTAGCGCAAAGGGCGATATTACATTTTTTTTATCTGGCAACGATCTGTTTACATCTCTATCGAGTCTGATATATGCCCTTGAAGGTATCAATCAATCATATTTTTTCGAAAAATATAATAACACCGGATTTTTATTTTTATTATTAATTTCACACTGTCAAAATTTAGATGGATTATGCGAGAATTTTTATGGGAGGAGAAATTAAGAGAAAAATAATTAAATTTTCTCCATGTATTTTGTTTCATCCATCATCGCTGAATATATGGCGCTAAACATTGCTATATCAATATCTGAAAATTATATACAGATTATAAAATAGCCGCAATACTTACTCCACTTTCTCCGCGACAATAGAGTCCGAAACGGATGTGTTCTTTTGTATTTCCGAAGTGAAGGTGAAAAGTTTCAAGGGCCTCGCCAGCGCCATCCTCCGAATAATAAGTTTTATTTGTTTTTCTCTTTAAACCGAGACCGGAAGCCTTAAAAAAGACAGCGAGCCGCGACCGACTAAGATTTAAATTGGAAAACTTGGAGATGAAAGGAGATGGCCACTTCCTTATTGTGTTTATAGCTATGCAGATACAAGAGACGGAAGCATATAATAGAAAATATTTTATTAGTTTCAATTATTTCTAATAAAAATATTATATTTTTACGCAAAAATGCCATTTCTCTTATTCTTCTCGTTTACCATTTTCCATAAAATATTTATGTTATAAGAGCCCGGTGTTAATTACTATTTTATGATTTTTTTTCTCATTTGTGTTGTTGAAAGGCCTTATGTTTTAATTAAATTACTTCCATGGTGTTTCTCGAGAGGAAACTGGGTGGAACCAAGGGTGGTTGTACGCCAGAATAGAAAATTAAAAACTTTTTTAATATCCAGATAATTAAAGTTTAAAATCTTTTCCATTTTAGCAGAGGCTTAGTTGCGATGGTTACGAATCTGATTAAGTGAAAAATGTCTTACTTTTCATGCAAAAAATATTACAAAGGGCAAACGTAAAAAATCATATTTATAATTCTGAAGCAATCTTTATGAAAAAAAAAAATGCTTTTGTAACCGAGTCGCTGTAGAGATTAAATTTTCATTGAAATTTTAAAATGATAAATAAGTTACGTATTTGTTTATGATTATTTGTACAACGCTGTATTGCAAAAATCTCTCTTTGAATTCTTTTCGTGCGGGTCTGGTCCGGGTCTCATATGGGTTTGAAACAGTTTTTTTTTGTAAATAAAAACCAAGCTTTGGACAATTAGTTTGGACTTGTTTTTTTTCATTATATTAAACAAACAGCTGTGCTTGATAAAAATAATACAATCACTAGCGGCGCCTTCTGTGAATTTCGTATAATAAACAGAGGACGTGTACGAAAAAGAAAATTCAGCTGAAAATGTTTGTTCGGATAATGAGATTAAAAAAATACACGTTAATTAATAAAACATATATTATAAAACGTTGAGAAGAGCTATTAAATACTTCTTAATACATTGGAATTAATATTTAACAAATCTTATAATTTAATGACGGTTTGAGATTCCTCTAGAGCAGTGGTTCTTAACCTTTTGATTGAGCCGCACCCCTTTGAATCTGAAAATAGGTTTCCCGCACCCCCTTTGAATCTGAAAATAGGTCTCCCGCACCCCCATTCAATTTTTTAATTTAAAACTACATTTTTTTTGAAATATGTTGTTGTATTCACTACGTTTTTATAATATATTACATTTCAAAAAAAGAAATATTGGCCAAAAGCCACTGAAAAAGTGAGTATTTTTTCCAAATATCGCAAAATAATTATTTGTTAAACTGGAAATACCTTCCCGCACCCCTGGGGGTGCGCGCACCCCCGGTTAAGAACCACTGCTCTAGAGCAATGTATGACAATAACTTATTCATCTTATAGCACATTCGCACTTATGATTTAATATAAAATTTGAATTACTGTATACGCCTGATTATCTGGGCTAATTGGGGGAGAATCATAGATAATCCAAAATATTAATTTTTATTTTGTTTTAAAATACAATTACATCTCCATTTATGAAATAGGCTTTTATTTTATCATGGTTACCACTTTTAAGAAAATTTTAACGCCTTAAATTTTTAAAGAAAATTTTATATTCAAATTCTCATTGGTCGGTGAATTCCAATAAAGTGTAAATAAAAATCAGTGCCGTGTTCTAACTAATAGGATTGATAATTTCTTCTTCTTTACTTGTATCCCTTTTATCTTTCTCTCTTTATTAACTGAGATTGGAAATAATGCACTTAAAAATCCAGATTGCATGAATCTTATTCTAATCGCTCATTAATATTTTCTCTATTGACATTTTGAAAGCCTTGTAAATCTGCCATTAGCTCACATATTTTAGACATTTTATTTGTTTTGGGGTCAAATGGAAAATTTATTATTTCTGTTCCTTTAAATAATCTTGGTATTTTAGCTTTTCTAATCACCAAAAGTCTCATTTTATGAGTTTCAGATGTGTTAATCTTTATAGGCGTCTTTTTTGTTTGTTTGTTAAATATTAATTAAATTGTTAGGAGTGTACCGTATTTATTTATTTTTTATTTTAAAAAGTGATTTATCACAAAATTCAAAGACTTATTGCTATGTTTGCTAAATCTGTATCCAATAATATTAAATTAAATATGTGTTGAAGAGGTTTTAGTTGTTTTGACGAGTGTAAAGCTTTCTGCAAAATTTTATCTAAAAATCCCTCCCGCTCAGAGATGTTTTTAGAGATAATAACTTTATCCGATAAATTGAAAAAAATATTAGTACTCATGACACGGAAATTCAAAATTTTTTATCAGATCTAATTATAGATCGTTATAATATTTTATCTTAAAAACAGGCCTATTGGAATACTCAAACTTGAGGTTTAGCACTGATATCAATAGATTTTAAAGTTTGGAATGATTACTATATATTTTTTTGTAAAACAGTTGACTTCTTCGTCGTGAAGCGATTAAATATCATTATTGTTACTATTATTTTTTATATAATGGTTCCCCTTATGGAGGACCATGGAAATGGTGTTTATGTGAATATATAGTGCAGTGGTTTCCCGTTGCCATCTGCAGATAATCGCATAACTTTTTTATACTGAAAAGCGCCGCTGTCCGCTTTTCAGCTCATTTTTTTGACAATTTATTTTTTTGGGAAATGGAGGCCTTTTGTTGACCAGCGCCACTCGGAATTCTGTGAAATGATCATCCAGTTAAGAACTATCTGCGCTTAGTAGCGGCTAACTGACAATCATAATTCGATTGTAATTAATAATTGGAATATGTCAAAGTCCGAAATCAATGACGAATTTGATTCATAGCAATTTGTTTTTTTGTGCGAAGAACTTGGTTATATGAACCATTAACAACATTTATAGAGAAGTTCTAAAACCCAACAGATATTAATTCTGATTTCAAAAGATCAAATCGGGTAATATGAACGATAAGGACCTTTCTAGAATTTTTCGAAATCTACTTCATTTTTTTCAACTTCCATTATTTTAGATATATGGAGCAACCTTTAGATAAAAAAATCCAAAATATGTACGTTGTTGAAAGTCACATTAATCAATATTGTTATTCAAACCCACAAAGTTTACGCAAAACGGGTATCAAAAGTTTACAAATTATATGAGAAGAGTTGCTCCATAATGATGGAAATTATATTATGTAATTTTCAGTAATAGTTTATTTTTAAAATAAAGTTGAAAGTTGCACTACAAAATAAGATTAAATTTGTATTAATGATATGCTTAAATAATTATTTTAAAAGATTTTTATTATGAAATGAAGGCCTATTGTGTTTTAGGTTCTTTTGAAAAATATTTATTTGCATAGAAAATCTAGGAATAAATTTGTGTAAAAAAATAATTTTAGTATTATAAATTAAATGTATGTATGTATGTATAGAATTGTTATGCACTGGGGTGTTATTTACACCATCTGCATATAAATATATGTACATATATCAATGTAAAGTTATGAATCTGGCCCGCGAAGGGGTGAAGCCCTCCACGGGACATTAGATCCGCCACGGCGCGTTACTTACGGCCCGATTAACTTTTTGCCGTTACCTTCCCATTAAATCGCAGGCCCTTTTGCCCATCCCTTAAAATAGGCCCTGTATGGGGTCCGGTCCGTGTGTAAGCCGCGCTTAATCCCGATCGGCCACATTAGCCCGGAACCCTCAAACGGATCGCTCCCGGATTAGAGGGCGGCAACTTCAAATCTTCGATACGTATTAATACCCATTTTTTAATTTAAACTGTTTCTAATCCTCTATCGAGTGGGATTATGATCTTTCGCCCGATATAATCCGTCGAAAAATATGGCTCGAGGGTCGTAACTCTGCTGCCATAATGGATTCAAAAGCATATGAAAACCGTCCAAAGGAAGCCATAACTCTACGTCAACCATAATCAGTTTATGAAGCGGAACATTGCCGCTGAATATCTGCAAATAAATTATGGCACCGCGACAGGGGACAGCAACCGGTGGGTCATGAATTTAATTTGGGAAAAATAATACAATGGCCGAAGCAGCGATATAATTCCGACAATGATAACTCGAAATAAATTGCAATCGTAAACTAGCGAGTGAACTAAAACGTAGTTACATTTTACTAATAAAATATTTATTATTTATATTCTTGCTGCCCAACGGCTTAGGCGCATGGAACGTTAAGCCGGGTAGA
>JAGXCT010034143.1:0-14607 GCA_022495035.1 Philopotamus ludificatus
CGGAAAATTTGTGCAGCATTTTCTCTATTAACCTTTTCCACCCTGACCGTTTTTCTTCGAAACTAATCAGCTACTCACATTAAAAACTTATGACGAATTTATAGAATACATACTTTAATTAAATAAAAATTTCTGGGTAATAGGTCTGGCCAACAAAACAGATTATTTTATCCTTTTTTGGAATATATTCTTTTAATAAATATTTAAAAACCATCTCAGTGTAAAAAAATTCTGCATAGTATAAAAAAAAATGTTGAGAATATACGATATATGAAAATTAGAATATTCAATGCAATTTAGTTATAAAAACCACATAAAAACCGATTGAAAGTAAACAGGGGTGAATAAAGTGGATCCCCTATACTTCTTATTATTCAAATAAATTATTTTTATGCCCTTCATCGAATAAAAATAAGAGAATATTATATTCTTCTTATGAAGCCCCATGAATAAAACAACGTTGCTTAATTTTCCCTTGAAATTTAAATTATAAATCTAATTAAATATGTTAGTGAATCATTCTGAAACAGGGTGGAGTGTTGACATGTTAGCCATTAGCCCAAATTAAAGTCGACGATCTTATTATTATCAAACGGCCTGTAAGTATTATACGTCCATATACACCCTCCATTGCCATTTTATGGAGCATGGCGTCATTACATCAAGAAAATAATTAAAACATGGCCGCAGCGGGATGAGACGCGAGATTTGGCCGAAAGTGCGTCAAAAACGGCCGTTGTTGCGATTAAAAAAAAACTTGTTGAGCGGCGTCCGAGTGACGCGCACGTTCGCCAGTGATGCAGCGGCACGCCCAAAGGTCAAAGGGAGCCGACTGAAAAGGGAAAAGCGTTTCTAAAATGGCAGCCGGTATTTATAAACGCGGGAGGGTCGCAACGGGGCGACGCTTTTAATATTTCTAATAACACGAGTCGTTAATTAACCCTCGTGGCGGAGCACACGCACGCCCCAATACACATAATCAAAAGGGTATTAATAAATAAATCAGAAGCCCTCCTCCGTTCCCAGCATCCGGCGAAATTGTCCCTCGTAAAACGGGCGAAAAAATATCATTTTCGCTGACGTTACATCGTACACGAGTGGCAATCGAAAGTAATCAATTCGCCGAGCGTGAAAGCAATTTTTAAGTGGTACAGCCTCGAGTGGTTCTATGTGGTATAATCGATAGCCGGCGATACGCTCGTCTGCAAAGTTTTTTCGTGAAAAAATATATATCAATCTGAAGAATCCATCGGCGGTTGGGGAATTTTTTAATCTGTCGCAAAGGCCGAAAACCATTTTTTCGAGAGGAGAGACAGCCCGTGCGAATAACCATCGCGAAAATAACAAGCGGCCGGGGAACCGAGAATAACAGACGGATGTGAAAACGATAAAAAAAGAGGAGAATTCCGCGATAGTGCTCACGGCGTCTGTCTGACAGGTACGATGGCAACCCTTGGCCCAAACAGTTAACATTCTGCATTTAATGAGGGCCGTATACGAGTTTTATGGGGTTGGCGGTATACGGCGCAAGTTTTAATTAGCGTACGCCGTAAGAGAAGAAACGCCATTCAACGTCGCGGAAATAAACATAATAATGTTACATTTCATTACAATGATGGGTTTTAACCAAAAAAAGTCATGTTGTAAAGAGATAATTAACGTAGCCGATAAAAAATAGCCAGAAATTGTTTCAATAATTAATTTAAACGACCAACGCCCTATTGGCCTGAAATCAACAGTGGGAAGAATTGCCACAAAAGTACCACCTTCTATATGAATTTCATACGTTCGGCTCGTCTATATACACTGGGGAGCTGCAGCACCCCCAAGGAAATTAAAGAAAAGTATATTCTTATATCATCATCATCATCATTTGCCAGCCACAAGGCTCTCACTCGCTGAGGGCATAGGCCTTACCAAACTTTCAAATGGCAGTCGAGGCCAAAGGAACCTGAGTCTCACACGTGACGTGAGGGCTCCCATTTCGTGTCAATACCGCGGGGACCCAAGCCGTCTTGGTATGCGGTTTTTTGTGAAGAGTTTCCCTCTCTTGGCCATTGCTGGCATTCGAGGTACATCTTTTACCATGTTGGTATCGGATTTTACCCTCTCGACTGTGTCCAGGCAAGTAGGAGGGGATTTGTCTTGGTATTCGTTTGTTCTCTTCTCTAAGGCGTTATCCGCTTATAACGAGTCACGACTGACAAGTAGCGAGCGACCACGTAAATTAAAAAAAAATAGCAAAATATACTTTTTATTTTATAATATTCCGCAGTATCTCCAAATATTTTACTCACGAGCCGCCACTGCTTTCTCTATCAGTCTTTTCAAGTTAGTCGCTTATAGTTAAGTGTATATCATCATCATAATCATTTGCAAGTCACCAGACTCTTGAATGGTAGTCAAGGCCAAGGGAGTCTTTTAGACCCTTAACGCAGTGGCCCAAACCGTCTTGGTAGGCGGATTTTTTTTAAAGAAGTTTTCTTCTCTTGGCCATTGTTGACATAGGACACAGCTAGTATTTGATGGTAACTGGACATTGGAATCACAACTAGCATTAACCTTGTTGCGTAATAGCAATACTTTCAGCAAGGGAAGAACCTTTCCAAAAAACTAAAGCTTTCGAAACTAAGCTGTGTAACTATTTTCATTTTAAGGTTTTCCTTCCTATGACATACTCGTTCTACTGGTAAGAATACAATATTGATCAGATGTATTTATATGTCCAAAGGATTAAAGCATGATCATCTGTCCAGAGCATCATATTTTGTAGACATTCGGCTTCGTTTAATTTCAACGATTTATCGTTGTTTGGCAGACGAGGGGTTGTTGTCTTTATCGTTTGATTGCTGAGCAACGATATATCGTTGCGTATAAACCCTTTGAAGAGAAGCATACATTTGCTCATTATTTTGCTTGAAAATGCATGTATGTACCTTTATATAAGATGGTGGGTACACCTCAACCAATTAAAATACAATTTTAGGGTTGCGAGGTAAAGGATAAGCTCTGAAGACGCGTATTGATCGCGAAATTTAGCCTCTTTCGTCTGATGAAGTTTAAATACACATTTTAAAATATTCACGTGTTTCAAAGTTTCCGTTTTCCATAAGCGCATGAGAATATTCCGCACTGATGGGTGAAAAAGGGAAAATAATGCAAGGCATAAGTGACATGGGGGAGGAAAAGATAATATTGAATAATGTATCTGATACGGCTCACCCCCGACTGTATTTGTGCGCATGTTCGTGAGGATTCCAGAGGGTTTTACGAGCACGAGCACTCGCCGATCCTCGACAGCAGCTCTAGGCAAATTGTAGGGCAAGGGTGGCTGAGCAAACAGGGAAGCCGGTAACTAATTATGATCCTGGAAACCTGGGAGGAGAGAGGGAGAGGGGCGGAGGGAGCAGGATGCAGGGGTACGCAAACGGGAATCAATTTGGCGTGCGTTGCGTCCGGACCAATGATACCTTTAAAATTAAACCGGTCGACCGAATAAGGATAGCGAAGCGTTTAACACATATGTTCCCGGAAAACCTACATTTATTTTGATATTAAATTTATCTTTCGTTGGCCCTTTATACATATATGTATACACACATATATCAAACGATATAGCGATGGTAAAGATAACTTAACCCTTTGATATATGAAACAACGATATATCGTTGATGTGGGTTGTTTTTTATTTAAATATAATCATTTTATGAGGTTTAAAGAAACACTTAAATAGAGTTACAATTTTATGCAAACTTTGCGAAAGGGCTAAAACTTAAAACACTTAACAATTAATGAGAAGAAATTAAAAACATTATCAAAAATGAATAATCAATGACGGCGCGGCGGCGAGAATTTTAAGCGCGAAAACTCTGGAGTTTTCGCATAATGACGTCACATTATCTCATTTTATTTAATTAGGCACGTAATTCTGCATAGCAATGCTTCGCTTTGATAATAACGACCACTGGCCACCGGCCAGACTCGATTAATTCAATAGTAATTCAGAGGCATTGAACGATTTATTTGCGCAATAAATTTTCCGCGTACTCAATGTACGAATTACTATTGCTAGCAATAATGCTAGACTTATTTTCGCAGATAAACTATTATAACGTTATTGCAAACCAGTCGAAATTCCAGACATTACTTTTATTTCTGGCGCCGCCGAGCATTTCCCACGACGGAGAGAGATTTTTCATGGGAAAAGTAACGCCGTCGGAAAAGTGGATGAGACGAGCAATTCATGCGAGGAAAACACACGAAGCCATGTAAAATATATGTCTGCGTCTGAGAAATGGGACAACATAATAATTAATAAAATAGTATCCCTCGGTTTTACGCGGTATTTTGACGACAAAATAATAAAATGATCTGAACGAAATTTTCTTTGTGATTAATTAAAAATCTCTAACAATTAATCTTCAGTTTTTCTTTAATTCAACAGTTCTAAAAGCTGTACTGAGGCTACAACTTCGTCATTCAATTTATTCTAGTTTATGCGTTGTATTGAACGAATATAATTTCAAACTCGATAATTTTTCTATCTTTTCCTTCGCAGTCACAAATCCAGCAGTGACTACCATTTTCTTCAGACTTTAAGCTCTCCCACACGTCAGGAAAAACTGGAAAAACTCATCAGACTTGATGTAAACAGAAGTGCTTTACTTCAACCTTTTATCTGACGGTACTTCTGTCTAACACAGTATCCTACAACACGGTTTCGATTTAACACGCTAAAAATCAATTTTCTTTAGTGCAGACCCTACCTCTAAAAGAGGCCAAAAATTCA
The DNA here is from genome assembly GCA_022495035.1 of Philopotamus ludificatus. Taxonomy (NCBI): domain Eukaryota; kingdom Metazoa; phylum Arthropoda; class Insecta; order Trichoptera; family Philopotamidae; genus Philopotamus; species Philopotamus ludificatus. Next base: position 4,790 of record JAGXCT010034143.1, read on the forward strand.
AAAGTGAGCTGCAAAATCAAGCCAAGATATGCCAACTCAAACGATTAAAAAAAATAATACGCTTTTCGGGTTTGTGTTCAGCTTCGAGTGATTATGTTTAAATGATTTTATCAGGACTTTGAACCGGAAGTGAATATCGGTACACAATCCTGGAGCTGAACTGATATATTTTTTTATTATGCCGGAACGAAAATCGAACCGAAATATAAGGGTTAAAAACCCTGCTTTCCCAGCATCTATATATATTTTTAACTGAACCGTCACAGGGGCTCGATACCAACGGCGTCATCCGAAGGGGGTCTATTTATATGGTAAAATAAACTCCAAGCACATGAAATCTTCATCAATATCTTGACTTTTTTTTAAATCAATTATTCCAAGAATAAAAATAGCTATTCATGATATACTTCATAATTCGGTCGATATTTTGTATTTTTCTACTAATCAATATAACGCGTAAATGACACGCTCACCCTGATATGTCTCGCCGCAGACTGAAGACACGCCGCTAGTAGACCGACCGCCAAATTCCAGCGACACGTGTCACTAGTATACGTTTACCCGCAATTGGCACATCGTACCGGAAGCGAGCGAGAAAAAACATCGCGCTCGTAGCTACAGAATACGAATATTGTTGTTTCGCAATTTAGGACAATAAAGGTGAATGATTATTTATAATATTTATTCATTAGACTTTTTCAGACAAATACAAAAGGTTTGTGACATGTAGGATTTATATTAACACTCAAGCACCCGCTGTTTTCAGGCGAAACTTACACATAAACCCGCATCTTTTTATCGATCTTGCGATTTTGCGCGGCTCCGTAAAAAATGCCTAATACTTTTTTCCTTTTGGAGATAATTTGGAAAAAAAGAGAAGGATTATACGTATAGTATACTTATATTAGATTATTAGAATATTTAGATAAGAAATAAAAATTTTCGAGCTGTGAAAATGATAAAAAACTTTTAAAGTACTTTTAGCTTCACATAAATATTCCAAAAAAGTTATTTTGTTGAATGGATAAACAAAAACCTAAATTCGTTTTAGTCGATGTGTAAGTACTGGAAAGTTTTCGATCCAAATAATCTATTAATTCAAGGACAGACATGCAGAGCAATGAATGAAACTGTGTCCAGTTGTAAAACTTTAAAAGAAAGCCTTTTGTAGCGCATTAGATAACACGTTTTGTGTGAACCCGCGTTAGTGCGGGAGCGGGTGTTTACCGTTTACGAAAATTTCCGCACTAACGCGGGACCGGGTCCTTGAGTGTTAAAAGAGTTATTCAAGAAAACTTCGGGTCCCAAATCAGAACAGCCAGATTAATAAGTTTTTACAACCTAAAGAAGGGTTGCCTATATAAGAAGACAGATATTAATGATATGATTTCGAAAAGGGATAAACTAAGAAGATCCATTTTCTTTCCCAGTCTTGATGGACCTTGCTATCAAAATCCTTTTCTTGTTTTTTAATATTTTTTTTATCGAATCCCTTTTTAATTTACTATTTATATAACTAATAGTTTTTCTCCGGGATCTTTTCAAATAAATATTAGACACATTCGAATTTATTCTGTATCCCAGTTCCTGGCTCATGAGAGTAGCCATCACAAGTTTAGCAACGATCTCATTCAGTATATTTTTTAATTGAGTTAACCCTTTGAACGCATATGTCAAGAGGAACCAGGTCTATGAAACCCGTTTATTTATATTATATACGATACCAGTGTTAAAAAAAAATATTAATATTATAATTCATTTCACTAGTTAAGATGGACTCGAGAATAATTAGCACTGGAGTGGCTCTCAACTTATAAAAAAAACCCCTCTCAAGTGAACACGAATAATATAATTTAATAAACAAACTACAGCTAATTTCTTTATATTATATATTTTGAAATAAACAATAATGTAACATATTCGTATACAATGGATAATAATCTGGTATTTATGAAATTAACTCTCATTTCTGCCGAGTTATAAATATAAATCCGATATTGCCTCTTCTGGAATATATTTTTCGGGAATAACAGTGCGTGTGGCCGGGTGCAAATCTCCGGATAAAAGCACACAGGGCCGCATTATTCGCATGAATATTTCAACGCAAAAATCGATCGCGGCCTTCAAACAAACGGGCGGTTATGATCGCCGGCGGCCTCGTATTATTCTTTGCGCTCCGGGGATTCAGATTTGGGAATTGGGATTCCAATTTTAAATAAATGTAATGGGATAATGCCACTGTAATGGAGATAATAAAAATAATATATTTTGGCAAAATTCAACCTATGCCGGATTTGCGGATTAATATTTGAACGCATAAGTCGCGATGGGAACGTCCCGCGGGAGTAACGCTAACTTTAACAATTTGATTAAAGTTAATTGTTTGAGGAGAGCCTTTTACGAGAAACTATATAATTTTATAGCCGAGACGATCATTTTCAATTTATTTCAGTACGACATTTACTATGCATAATTGTAACATCTCGATGTGCGACATCTTTCATAAATGTCTACGTAGAGTGACGCCATTGTTGTCTTCATCCCCGTTGTCACAAACCTACCCACTTTCAGCGTAGACGTGACACATTCTAGAACATCTCATGATAATATAGAAAATGTATAACTTAACACAGCGCTTCTCGAACTTTTCCTTATTTAATTTTTTGTGATGTCAACGAATAATACCGAAAAATTTATATTTTAGGATAAAATACTCGAATTTAATATAAAGAAGAAGGTGAATAAATCTCTGAGAGCGCTCTCCGCCGACTGGAATTAAATCTTTGCCACGAAAAGAGTTTGTTGCCAAAACAAAATAGTCCGGAGTTGAAGAGAAGAGTGAAGAGGGAGAAAATGAACTTTAAGTTCACCGGTCGACTCCAGCAGAATGCTATATCCTAACGATACAATTCTTTAATCATATAATTTTAAATTAAGAGCATTTAAATAAATAAACGCTTAAAAAATAAAGAATTATAAATAACTGATGCGATCTCTCTCGGAATCCATAATTACTTTGGCCTGAAGCATGATTCAAATATTCGCCGAGAGCGCTCTCCGCGGGAAAAAAAAAACACATGCTTCAAAATAATAGACAAATTTATAGTATTAGTATAAAATAGCGTAGTATAACGGTTAAAAAGTATGGGTACGCGTGGGTTTAATATTTGGGGGTGCTGCAGAAGATTCAAAATTATAAAAGGATATTTCAAAAATGACTCAGTCGCTTTGCGATAAGACAATCCCCCCCCCCCATCCCGTTACTGTCCCCCATCCATCCAATACACGACGCTGATAGCGCTGAGTATATAATCAATAGACACATATATTAAATATATTTTTATTGAAACATTTATTAATAGTGATATTATTTATGAGTCGATTCCAAAAAAGGCGTTCGTGCAATACCATAATTCCGAGAAAGATTCAAGGCCATCATGTGTACACGTGTCATGTTTGAAGGCTGGGGGGCCAGAGGGGTGCTACATAATAAATGCAGACAGAATTCACCCCACCTCGATTTACGCGGTTTTAATATAACATATTAATTTGTTCGAAGAAATAATATTCAACAAAAATTCTAATAGCTAGACATCTAATTATGATGCTGAATATTATTATACGATGTTAAATATTGACATTAATTGCGGACTTTCCCGTTCACGATCTAATAAGATTAGAAAACTAAGCTCGATAACAAATTTAAATATTGTTTTTGCGTACGCTTAATTTTCGTTAATGTAGTCTCGATGAATAAATTTTCCGGAAAACATATTTTAAATGTATACGAGTTCAATGACTTCATTTATGCGGTCTGGAATTTATCTTACGACTTGGTATGGGACTCCGTGTCCATTAGCGCGGTTCTTCGCAGAAAATATAATACATTTCTTACAATTTTCTTATGAAAAATATATTTTATATATATATACAAAATTTAAAAGAAAAACTACAGTTAAATAAATGAAACACGAAGGAAAGCAATATATTATGACCTATAGTACCCTGTCCGACAAATTATATAAGTCACGAGTAAGTTTGAGCATTAGGCGTTTCATAAGAAAAGATGAAATATCGTTTCGAAATCCGCAATAACACGCAAAAAAATAGTTTACATCAGTACTACCCGAGTCGGATCGGCGATAATAAAAATTACAAAGAAAACGTACCAGTCGTACATATTAGAATTTAATATAAAAAATATATACAAGTGAAACTATGCTGACAGCGCCGACACGTGACCTAAATCCGAACATTATGCGAATACTATAAAATGCTAACAATATCCCACAGTCGGATGATAGTGAAACGTCTTGTATAGGGCAAATGGTATTCTTGTACAAGAATCAATAGTTGAAATTAGCAAGACCACAAGGTGCCACGTGACGCGACTATTGATTTTAGAACTCTGCCTGTGCTGCAAAGTTATCCCGTTTATATATGTATGCTACTGTAAATACCCGAAATTGGCAGGTATTAGGTTTTATTGGCAAACATTAGCATTCGATCAAGCCTTTTCAATAAATTCTATACAGGATTTACTGATAAAACCTAAAATTTACCCGTTTACGGTATATTTAACCTAACTACTACTGTTGATATTTATTTTATAAATCGTGTTTAACATTTCAGTGCAAAACTGATGGATTACAGGCAGTGGTGGCGAACGTAACATCGTGCGCGTGCCGAAACTTCGTGAAAAATATTATTAATCAACTGTCTGACTTCGAGGAGTTTTTTTTATTTAAATAATTACAATCAGTAATTATGCTCTAATTAGTTTTTTTACGGAAAATCAATCTGTAAATCTGTTCACGTGACAGTCAGTGACGTAGCTGAAAATTTTAGGCTCGTATGCAAAGGTGGCCTAAGGTCTCTCCTATTCTTTTATTTAAATGTTTACATATATAAAAAAAACTTTGGCTTAACACTTTATGAGCCGTTCACGCCTTTTGGCGTGATTTTGTAGCCAAGTGTTATGAGCCGTTCACGCCTTTTGGCGTGAGAGCCATACCACCATTTGGTATTTTTTTTTCTGATAACGATGCACAATCTAATTCTACTATTTGACCACAAATGGATACACGTCCATGTTAGCTTGGATTATCATTACATGAAACCATGCGTCCCCCAGGCTAGGTTTGATGTAAAACCTTGCGGCTCATAAAGTGTTAATAGGCTAATAAATTAATTAAAAAATCTTCCTTTCTTACTAGCAAAAGTTTATGTGATTCAGAAATTTTATTTAATTGTACTATGAAATTTAAAACATCTAATGAAAATTTTGTCGGTTATTCATAATCTGACATCTTTAAGATTTATTACAAAAAAAAATATTCTTGATCATATTTTGCCAGCAGATCTCTCAGACCATCATAAAATCAACAGTATGAGTATTCCTGATATAAATCAGTATGTATATCTTTTAACACTATAGAAGCATATTTAATTTTACATCATTTCACGTAAAAAGAATAAATGCCGAGGGCTTCGATCCTTTGCATCGTTTTGCCTTAATGTGTTAGTTACGCTTAAGTTAAAATATTTTTTATTACATAAAATCGCAGTCCGTGTAATTCTATGAGGTTTTCCACATATTTATTTAAAAACGATTAATTTTCTGATTATTTTGCATTTTTCGATACGGTTGGTGATGTGCTCTGAATGACTTTTTAATGACGAGGGCCCCCCTTCATAACGAGGGCCCCGAAGCATTGCATCCTTTTGCTTTGAGGTAGTTACGCCCCTGGTGCCAGCTAAATTGTTTCACGCGTTACCACCAGCACGCATGCCTAGGTTTGCCACCACTGATATACGGGATTCTGCATTTTTTTTTATCGAGACTTGATCGCACGAAAAACCAATAAAGCTACTACGGAAATTTATGGCCAACCACAAAAAATAGTACGCAGATGTGAAATTTGGTTTTAACCCTTTAACCGCTAGAGAAATTTACATAATTATGTCCGCGAATAAATTTGAAAATGCAAAATTACTAAAGAAACTTATTAGTTCTTAACGCATTCCTATGCAAATAACTTTTACACAAATCTTTCAACTCGTGTCGCTAGGGTGTGCAGTGATTTGACAGTTGTCACACCGGCGTGACGGTATTTCAAGATATCGCAGAAACTTACATCTCTCTGTTCCACTACACAGATATATTTAACCCTTAGATTTCTGAACAACGATATATCGTTGTTATTTTTTAATAACAAATCATCTCAATGAAATAAGTTTTTAGACGCCATATGAACTATCCAAGTGATTAACCTTTTCCACTCTGTCCACTAATCGAATCTATGAGTTACTCTCATTATGTTTTTTTTAGATAAACTTATTAAAATAGATATTTATAGGGAAAATGAATACGAAGCATTTCTAGGGTTAGATCTGATTTTTTTTTAAATTGAATAAAAAAAATGTGTGCTAAAAATTCTTTTGGGCGAATACGTCCGACCCACGGAGTGGAAAAGGTTAACCCAAAGATAACTAAGATTATCAAAGGAGCGTGTGCACACTAATTTAGAAGTTAATTCTGGAGGTTTTAACAGGAGGACCACATCCTTTTATATTCGTAACGATTAGTTCCATCATATTATTATACTTTAAAATAGAACACATCCTAAGTTAAGCCTGCTACACAACGATATATCGTTGTTATTTACACTCTGCAAGAACATAAATACACAGTTTGGAATTACGTCATACGATCGAAATATCGCAACAAAGAAAAACGATTCTTCCACCACTGCTTTCAAAGAGTATTTAAGGATTATTCGGAGTAATAATACTTTATCTGTTACCAGTCCCGATTCCAATTTGTACTCAGTCAATAGTTAAGATAGCTGAATTTGCGTCCCTCGTTGCGTACGTCCTTAAAATATCCCTAATATGATATTCTCGCTACTTGCTGTGTCCTTTGTATAATCAGCAATTCGCAAACGAGCGAATGTAGTAAATAGAAAACTTTCGCAAATTATTAATTCGCCGCGTTGAAATCTTCAGAAAATTATAAAGTAGCCCAAGTTTCCTTGAAGAAAAAAAAAGAAAATCTGCGCGTCGTCCGTTCCGTAGGAGACAACTTAAATTCCGATTGGCGTTTAAAAAGTTGGCGCGGAAGTTGTAAAAAGAGAAAAACTTACCCGGGGCGGTCACAGGCGCCGAAGATGAAAATGAATACGTGAGCAGAAGTTGTCGCGCGGAAAACCGACGAAGTTTTCGCCGAAGATAGATTAGGTCTCCATCGGTGCCTGAAACAAACAGGAAAGGATATAATTAAACGGGCGAAACGACGTTATCCGATGCAAATTTCCCGCCTTTGTCCACCGGACGTCGACGGGCCGCGGCGTAATCGTGTTACACGAGGATGACGGGAGGAGCGCAAGACAATGGCGGCGATTACCTGCGACTGAAGCTACAGAAGTGTCGTTCGGGCGTGTTGTAAATTGCAAATTCCAAGTAAATGCCGCCGTTGTTGTCGGCACAACCGCGTTTGTTACTCTCTTCATTACTTCGCGAGTAGATAATGTCGCTATGGAGGACGTGACTGACGTTATCCTGAACAAAGCTACCGTTGTTCAACATTTCATTATTGGTGGCAATGGAAATTCGCTTACAATTAACTTGAATTACGAGAGAATACATAATTTATTAACATTACATAATCCAATAAATAAAAAATGTCTTCGAATATGTGAACGGATTTAGCACGCGAAAACGCGTGAACGGACCCACCTCGAAATCTCGAAGACGCAAAAACGCGTCAGAGATCCGCAATGTGTTAGAATAAAACAAATTATGCATTTAATTTAGTCCCATTTAGACCATGGATGAAATCTCCATCTTCAAAAGTTAATAATTCTATCGACGAAAAGTGTTAATAATGAAAAACTACTCCAATTTCTCCACAAGGTCCTTAAAGTTCTTGGACACCGTTAAAACCGGTAAAATTGAATAGAGTCAACCCTTCTATAGCGTTTACTGCTATAGAGCGTCGTGTGCGGCAGTCCCTCCTATTGCGCTTCTTTCTAGATCGCCGTGAAATAAAGGTTAATACTCTTTGGTTGATAATAAAATATAACACAGACGCGTGAACAAACTTAATATATAGAACAAGTCATTTAAAATATGTAAATGCAAAATGTTTGACGTATTGGACTTAAGTTAGAATAAAAAACCTAACTCTAAATTGGGTGTACCCTTAGTCTTTTATATGGCGAATTTCTATGACGTGGTCCCTATCTCGGCGCTATAGGAGCATTCATTGAATTAGTATCATTTGTCAATTTAAAAATTTACACACATTTTTTTTACTATATTTATATACATTTTGGTCTTGAATTACAAAGGATTTGAGTTTAATGAATAAAAGGACTCTTTTCTATAAAAATATGTCGCAATACTGTAAAGTAATTGATTTTCTTATATATAACAACTAAAATGAAAACCTAACGTATCGAAATCAAGGGCTTAAATTTAGGATTATATAGGAGGGCTGACTGTATTTTCATATCGAGCCCGGAAAGCAATCTTACTGTATCTCGAAAAAAAACAACGCAATGATTTTTATTTTCATTAAATATAAAATGTAAAAGCCTAACGCCAAATTTTGTATGCCCTTTGTCCTCTATGTGGTAGATTTCGATAGCGTGGTTCCTATCTCGGCGCTATAGGAAAGTTCACTGTACAGTAACACCCCGATAGCGCGTGTTCCGATAGCGCGAATTTGAAAATAAATCGCGGAATTCACCCTGATAACGCGAGAGCATTCCGGTAGGTGCGCCTGTGTGTTGATCTCGCTCGCACATATCTATGTTCTCATGTGTGCGAAATGTGTATGTCGGCGATCGCATGCACGGCAACCAAATATTTCATTCATCTAAGATTCATAATTTTTTTTTACATTGTTCTTAGTTATGGCAGATTTGTGACGCAAAAATCTCTAACCCTAAATTTTGTATGTGCTTCATTATCCCGATAACGCGTTGTTCCGATAACGCGGTCCCAACTAAGGCACTATCGGGGGTATTACTGTACTTATGACACAAGTCACAATCTTGGCCAAACTGTCGGCTCTGCAAATATTATCCCAAAATTATTTGAGCTAGCGAAGGAGCATACTTATTCCAGAATTTATAAAGACGTTTATAACAACAAAAACGTCCAGAATCATGACATATTAGCGATACTATTTTCACAATCATCTAATTTTAAATAATCCACATATAGATGTTAGCCGTAAAGCAAGGCAATATAATAAAAGAATAAAATCTGTCGATACGACGTCGTGTCATAAAATGATTGAGGTACCGATATGTCATGGGACAAAGGAATCGGACAAAAAATTTGAGAGATTAAAATACTTTCAGTGAACATCCAAATGTCAAAATGTGATAAAATTTAGACAGTGGTTAGGGGATTCTGCGATGAAATGTGACGGTGGAAGGATATCGCAGATTTTTTTCATGAATAAATCCAATAATATGAAAAAAAAAAGGTTACATGGCGTCACTTTGTTAGCCTTGTGATTTTTTCTGCAAAACAGCGTCGTAATGAACGACGAAGGCAATTATCGATGCAACGCCACAGAAGACATACAAATTCTCGGAGAAAAAATAAATAAAATGGCTCATTGGATAAGCCAGTTCTCATCAAACAAAATAAATAATGTTTTGATGAACGTCATTTAAGCAAAGAAGCATTACAACTGCGCATAACGTAAGAAATAATCAACACAAAAAGAGAAAAAATATTATTAAGTATTAACCGTTTGGACGCCACGCCGTACAGGCGCGAGAAATCGGTCTAACCACCAG